>JBBMEF010013535.1:0-20871 GCA_037832685.1 Sicyos baderoa | reverse complement strand
GTTTCTTATTTTTTCTAAGAAACAAGAAACATAAACAGTTACCAAACACATTCTTGTTTCTTATTTTAAAAAGTCAAGAAACAAGAAACAAGAACTAAGAAACAAGAAACAAGAAACGGGAGTGTTACCAAACGAGCCCTAAGCAAGCTTAGGTTTCCAATCCTAAATCTCAATTATCCTAATCGAGCATTATGCTAATTCCGTACTAATAAAGTAACAACTTTCATAGACATGAACTCACAACTCATTCATAATTAAGATCGCAATAATAGTCCTATTGAAATATCAATCGATTTTTTAGAAATCTACAAAGTGAATTTGATTATTGGATCTCGAACTCTTTGTATATATAGAGAATACCTTCATTCTTATTTCTTCATATAATTGATTTGGACCAAATCATATATAACAATTACATGAAAAATCATCTACTTAAAAAATGTTATTTAAAAAATTCTTATGTAATTAATATTTAAAAAAATAGAAGAAAAAAAAAAAGGAGAAGAATTCCCGTCTCGACCTCGCATAAAAAAATGATAAATTTTATAGAAATGAAGATTGATTTTGATGATGGAAATGGGGACGGGGAACGTATTAACCAATCCCACTCCATCTCGCCCCACCCCATGAACATCTCTAAAAAGATGACCACAAAAAAATGGTTTCTTTTTCTAACCATATGATAGGGTTCACATGTAAAACGTGTAATTTTTTTTTTTTTTTAAGAGAATAAATTGGGTGCTGTCCTAGGAGCACCCCTCCCATTCTTCTTCTTATGTGGCACCATAGGCGCCACAATTTATTTTTTTTTATTTTTTATTTTTTTTTATTTTTTTTTTTTTAACTTCCTCGAAACTTCTTTTTCTCTCATTTACAAATATATTATTTATTATTTAAAAATGTATTTATTTAATTTAAAAAATGTTGTATATAAAAATGCTATATAAACCACGTTAAAACAAATTATAAAAGATAATATTTTAGGAAAAATATCTTTTTGATCCTCAAATTTGGGGTGCGGTTTCAATTTTGTCTCTATGTTTCAAAATCCAACACTTTGACATTTCATAATTCTCAATTTTGGTCCTTGAAATAACGTAATTGTTAATAATTTAACGGAATGTTAATTAAGATGATGACTAGACAAATATTAAATTAATTTTGGTATTGATATGCTTTTTAAAAAAAATAAAAATTAATTATAGAAATATTTCTTAATTTACTTATACTTTTATTTTATTTTTTAAAAAATCATGTCGGCGTCAAAATTAATTTATTATAATTAAATTTTTGTCTAGTCATTATCTTAGCTAATATTTCGTTAAATTATTAGCGATTACGTTATCTAAATGACCAAAGTTGAGAAATGTTGAAATGTCATGATAAAAGTATTGAATTTTGAAACATAGTGGCTAAATTGAAACCACACTCCAAATCTAAGAATCAAAGTAATTTTCCCTAATATTTTAAAAAATAAATTATTAAAATACAAGAAATAGAATAAATGAACAAAAAATATTGCAAGAAACACAAATGTGCTGCTTAGGTAGTCAAAATGAATATAGCACCCAAATAATTATGAGATTTTAAAAAAAAATGATTAGGTGGTATAATTTTTTTAACAAATTAGGTGGTATAATTATACCACCTAATTTATTAAAAGATCCGAGGACCAAAAAGATATTTTTCCCAAAATATTATCTTTTATAATTTATTTTAATATGATTTATATAATATTTTTATATAAAATATTTTTTTAATTAAATAATATATTTTTAAATGATAAATAATATATTTTTAAATAAGAAAATTTAAAATTATAAATAAATTAACACGACATACATAAAATAGAGAAAAAAAGAAGTTTTGAGGAAGTAAAAAAAAAAAAAAAAAAAAAAGATTTTTGGTAGCGTCACATAAGAGAAAGAATGGGAGGGGTGGTGTGGTGGCAGCACCCAGATTATTCTCAAAAAGAGGAAAATTTAGATGTTGGTTGGTTGCGCTAACTTTTACCCTAAACAACAATAGCGCATATGTTTTTTTTTTCTTACATTTTTTTTTGGTTTTTAATATAAGTTTGATGGGGGATTATAAATATCAATTTCAAAAATTGTATCTGTGATGCTGATATTGAACTAATTTATTACTAAACAATGAAACTTGTGCGCCATTAACCTATTCAATTTTCATGCATCTTTTCAGTGCTGCTTTGTTAGTATTTCAAATAATAAAAGAGTTCACTTCTAATATTTTTAGCTGCTTTGTGACTGATAAATAAATCGTGACTACTAATCATTATGTGTCTTGGAGCACACCTTTGAACTCTTTTCATTGTAAATTTCTTTTGTCGGGTCTTTTTGCAAAATAGTAAAAGTGAATTTGTCTCAACATTGAAAAGATGTAAGATAGTAGTGTACTTACTCCAAGCACTATAAAAGAAGTATATAAGACTTTGGTTTCAAAGTATTCTAGTTAAAAGCCCTTTAAACTTGGTGTACTGACTCTAATAAACAAAATTGTATTCTCTTTTGGAGAGTGTGACAAAGGGTGGGAGTAGTATAAACTTTGAAGTGAGTGTTTATATGATTGGAATCGGTGAGAGAATTCTCTATGATTATATTGTAGCAATTTTTCACATAGGTGGAAGTTATTTCTCTGATTTTGGAGTTTTTCCACCTAAATCTTTGTGTTTTCTATTTTATTGTTTCTTTTTAATTTATTAATATTTTTCTACTTATTCCTACGATAATTTAATATAAATATATATCTTTTTAATGCTGCTAGTGCTGCTTTTTATATATATATATATATATATATATATATATATAATTTGATTTACTTAAAATCATAAATTATTGTTGGTGGCCGGTTTACTATATATATATTTATATTAAACAACAAAATTAGATATGAGAATTTGAGTCAACATTTTGGTCACTAAATAGTTTTTTTTTTTTTTTTGAGCCAAGGTCACTAAATAGTATTTGATCTCAATTGAACTATGGAAAATTAAAAATATATGCTTTGAATCAATTATTGGCTACTAGATAATGTGATCCATGATTTTAGGAATCACCCCACTATTCCACCCATTTTGTAACAGCTCCTTTAGGTTCCATCCCATTCGTGTCAAGTAATTCACCATGCAATAATTTCCCATAGAATTGACTCTTTTTTTTTTACTTTTGAAATAAAGTCGTAGAAAAATAAGATTCTTGAAGACATAATTTTTTGTCAAAAACTGTATAACATGAATGGTGAAGCTAGAACTTTTTATAAAAATGACATAATTTAACTATAAAATTCTTAACCCTTTCAATTGAATTCTTAATCTCTTTTTGCGTTTTGGGATTCTTCATCCGAGACTTTTAGAAACCCCTCAAATAAGTGACACTAGGGGGAGGGCATCAACAACAACAAAACTTCAGTTGAATCATATATAATCTAATATCTCAGAGATTATAAATTTCAATCTCACCATTTTCAAATATTGTTGAATTAAAAAAAGAAAAGAAAAAATGATGAACTTATAAAAAAAATATTAGATATAATGTTAGATTCCACCTCAAAACGCTAATAGATTTTGAAATCTCATACTATTTAATATGGTATCATAATAACAAGTGGATTCATGGTCCCTCATATTCTGATCCAACTCAAATGTTTAAAAATCTAAACGGTAATTCAAAGTCAACCCAACCGAGTAAAATTTATGCGGATATTTGATTTTGAAGTTTCGGAATCCAATCGAAGCTAGTAAGTTTAAGTGGATAATTTTGGTCCACAAATTCAAATCTCATCTAAAATGGTATTCCCTATATGACATTATCTTAAAGAGGTATGTTAAAAATACCTTATTAATCTTATCCTACATTGAAAAGATAAGGAATCTCAACATATTTTTAACAAATATGAGCTATTAGTTTTATTACTATTTTTTTAAAATGAAACTTCATATTATTTGATAAAAGAAAAAAAAATAGAAACATAGACACCAAATTATTATGAATTTTAATTAATTTTTTTTAGTACAAGTTGGGAGAAGGAATTATAAATACCGATTTTAGAGATCGAATCTGTAATGTTTACAACCAAACAATGAAACCATTGCGTCACTAACTCATAATTATTATAAATTTTAATAGATGTTTATGTTTAGACACTTTTTTTTTCCGAATTCCATGGGTTCTATCCCAACTTATGATGTGAAGTTGGAATTTCAGTTTTGGCGAATTTGAAAAAAAAAAGAAAGGAAAGAAGCCATTGTTGGTTTATTTATTGTAGCTAGATGGAAGTTAGTTCTTAAAATTATAGGAATTAAATTCTAATTGTATCTAAATTGTAGGGACTAAATTCTAGATTTTAAACCATATAGGAAATTAAATCAAAGGGTGTGGACCAAATTTATAATTTGCTTATTCTTCAAGAGATCTATTACTGATTTTTGTATAATATTTGATGAGAAAAAAATTATCATGTTAAGCGAAAAAGTAGAAGATGAAATGAAAATAATAAAAGCATAGTAAACATGAAAAATAATGAGAATCAAATATATAGGTTTTCTTTTACAAATTAAAGAACCAAATAGGGTTGGTACATGACTATCAAAAACCCTTCTATACATAGTTTTGAAAATAAAAAAAGCCTAAGAAAATACATATATTCAGATGGTTGAATTCAGACATTTTCAAGTGGAGATTGTAAACTTTGATGATCTCCTAATTTTGTGATGTCCTTGTCTTGTAAGTTGCTTTCTTTGCCATCTTCTTTCAATGCTTCACTTATCTCTTGCTCTTTGCTCTTTCCCCATAGCACAAAATACAGCCCTCCAACTAATAAAACTCCCCCTAAAGTACTGCAAATTAATTCAAGTCTTGATAATTAAATACATTGGACATTGCACTAGGAAAAGAAGAGAAGAGCTAGAGGTTTTATTTAATGGAAAATTTTGTTTGAAATAATTTGTTGGCTGAATTTGAATTTGCAAATTTCTAAAGTTTTATGTAGAGATTCAAATTCATTATTTTTTAACTAATTATCATGAACACACATTTATATCGATTGAGTTCTGTTGAGTTACCTTCCAAGAGTAATGCTCTCGCCGAAAAGGATAGCAGAAAAGAAGGTTGTAATGAGAAGAGAATAGGGTGTGGACATGGCTAGAAAAACTGGTCCTTTCTTCTCAATAACCCATGCTTGAAGACAATATGTAACAGCAGTTACCACCACACCCTACACCAAATGTCTCATCTAATTAATTTGTTAATTATCATACATAATAAATATATCATTTCCAAATTTAAACCTATAGTTTTTGTTTCTTACGCAATATGCCACTGCGAGAAGCCTAACATTCCAGCCAAGTTTCCATTGCTGAGGGTCTCTCTCCATTACAATAGCAATAGCAAATGTTTGGAATGAACTTAACATACATTGAAGATTTGTTGACAGAAGCTTTGAAGGGTAGCTTTTCAATACAAATGCCTGCATTCAAAATAATGTACGAGTAGAATAATTAAATAAACAAGCGTTCAACTAAAAATTAATTGATAATTAAAACAAAGATACATTGTAACAGCACGACCCATCGCTAGCCAAGATATTGTCCGTTTTGGACCACTGGCCTCACGGATTTGCTACTCCCCTTATGGGAAAAACGCGTCTCGCTAGGGAAAGGTGTCCACACCCTTTATAAGGAGTGCTTCGTTCCCCTTTCCTACCGATGTGGGATTCTCCTATGGGTTTCCACCCCCTTAGAGGTCCAGCGTCCCGATGGACTTGGCACACCGGTCCGATGCCTGGCTCTGATACCAACTGTAAAGACCCGACCCGAAACAGAGGTCTAAACCTAGGTCTTTACCGAGCAACCATTTCAAAGGAACACAAGTTAACACTATCATTGACTACCTCATCACTTTATTCTTATTTCAAATGAATTGCAAATGGAGTTTTTTTTTTTTATACAGGACAACAGTCGGGGCACCCCTTAGAAAACCAGAAACGTTTAACAAAATTATATATAAAAAAAAAACTCTGTTTGCAATTCATTTGAAATAAGAATAAAGTGATGAGGTAGTCAATGCTAGTGTTAACTTGTGTTCCTTTGAAATGGTTGCTCGGTAAAGACCTAGGTTTAGACCTTTATTTCGGGTCGGGTCTTTATACATATATATACCTGAAGAACAATCCAAACGCCCCATAAGGTATTGGAAGAAAGCATCAAAAAGCAACCCTTGAACCAAGAGTGTGGGGAAGCAGCAACATTAGTAGCAGAATGGGCAGTAAAAAGATGATGATTATTAAACAACTTCAATTGAGGTCCTTTGTAAAATGCCAACATTCCTACACCACCAACACACAATAATATTCCCACAAGCTTTCCAATCCCTGTTATTGACTTCAACCTCAGCACCTCCATCCTATAAACCACAACAACAAAAACATCTATGCTTTTTTTCAAAACAAATTGAAGGAGAACTTAACTACAACAAAAAATAGGTTGATTAATTATGCTATATATTTAACTGGGAATCAGAACTTTACTCCCTTATACTCGAGACATTATTGACTTATCCCTAGGATATATGCAGCACCAAGATACATCGAAAGCAACTAAGATACAATTGAGAGATGTCTACAAATTAGTATCACAAATAGATAGTTTCGAACCTAAAATTTTAAGGAGTCATACTTTAAAAATCCAAGATTTCAATTAATTATGAAATTTCTTTGAGACTTCTATATTTTAGTATTGACCTTTTTATGTTTAGGCTTACGATGTAGTAAAGTATTGAAAGTAGTGCACTAGATAATCTCAAAGGTTTTAACGGCCAATTGCCCCATACCTAGCTATTCTATATTCTACAAAATCTCTTAAATCAAACAAATTTTTTTATTATTGAAAATAAATCAAACAATTTCTTAGTCGGGTTGTAACGCAATTAACACAACATTAGTAAATTATATAAATCTATATGCTATGTTCAATTTATTTTATTTTTTAATGATCGGCTTACAACTTCTGTCGTAACAATTATTGGAAATAATAACTTAAATTATGAGTCTTTATAACATGAAATATATTAATCATTGATGATCATCACATACTTTCGATTATTTTTTTATTTTTTTTACATGATTTTATCGAAGAAAATTATGTAACTGAAAAGAAAAGGTTGGGAAGAAGACAAAACATTATGAAATGCACTCAATATAAAGGGATGATATATTATCGGCCGCAAGAACTTTAAATCTCTGTTTATTAAAGAAAAATGGATAATTTATATGTGATTCCAATCAATCTGCTTTAATTAGTTTGTGATAGAAATTTGAGCGATGAAAAGAACTAAAAAACAAAGCCTTTCACTTGGACGTTTCTACACATAGGTTTAAATCAATCAATTCATAGATGTAAATAAAGTGTTATAAAAAAAAAACTTTCTTTTTTTCCACTCATTACTTCCTAAAATTCAATGGATTTAACGTTTATTAAACTTTTGTTCTACAAAAAAAAAAGGTACAACGTTAAAGATAAAAAAAAAACTTATCTATAATCTTGGATTTAGGTCTTAGTGCCGTTTTTAATTAATTTGGTATATCTTTCACTTTTTTTTTTTTTTTTTTTTTTTTTTTTTTTTTTTTTTTTTTTTTTTGCAAGAGTTAGCTAGGACCATTTTGTACAACACATTTTTTTTGGAAAGGTTTTGTACAACACATTAATATTTCGATCTTTATTGTATTGAAAAAGTTATCATTCTTACAAACCTTTAAAATAAGACTTAATTTCGCGATGTTACTTTGTCTTAATGTTAGAATTTAGAGCAGTTGAATTTTTAATTCCTTCGTTTTTATATTATCTAAGTTTCTTTTCTTTTTTTTCTTTTTTTTTTTAATTTATTATCCAAGTTTCTTAATACTCAACTAAAATGATAAGTCGCTTTTCAAAAAAAAAAAAACTAAAATGATAAGTATTATAAAAATAAAGAAGTAAAAATTTCAACGCTAAAAAAACAATGGTTAAACAAGTTTATTCTTGAAAATAAAAATCTAACATAGTGATTTATACACTTTCAAAAAGTAGATCAAATTATTATTTAATGTTTATTTGTGTTAAAACAATAAATTATATAACATAATAGTTTATTATTGAGTAAATTTAAAATAATAATTTAATCAACATCAGTTTATATCCATTAAATCTCTCTTTCCAATTGTTATGACACATAAAAATATATGTAGATAAATATAATTCATTAATTCAAGAAAAGAAAACTAAAAAACACAAGAATTTGAAATTCATATCATTTTTAATTTTCCTATGTGATATTGGATTAATCTAATTTAAAGAGGGGTTTAGGATAAAAAAAACGAAAATAATTATGAAAAATATAAATAAAAAAATATATGAAAACAAAATATAGGAAGAAGAATGAATGATTATATATAACATTGAAATGAAAGTAACGATTATAAGAAAAATCATTTTTGAAGTAAAGATAAATGATAATGTGAAAAATAAAATAGTAAATATAAAGAGAGAGAAAAATAATTATCATTGAGAGAAGTATAAAAAAAATGATTATAAAAAGAGAATAATTCTACATTGTTTGACCTCTTCATAACCATTTTCATTCTTAATTTTATCCATTTTTTTTTCTTTTTTTTGAGAATCCATGTTTTTTTTCATTGAATGTATTATATATGTATGACAGTTTTTGTTAGCCTATGAAGAATCCATCCAATCAATCATTTCCCAAACAGAATCTTTATTTTCAGTTTACTATTTTGATTACACCAAGTTTGACTGTTTTCAATTTAAAGGTGTAGGGTTTTCCACTACAAAGTATGGCCTTCTTCAACTTGCCCATTCTCTCATTATAATATATTTTTCATTTTATTCCCCACTCACTTACAATCGTATTGAAATTATCACACACTACAATCATATTAGATATTTTGGTGGCTGGTTTTTGGAAAAAATGCAGTTTACCAAATTTATGTTTGCCTTTATCAAATGCAACTAAGAATAACTAAAATTACAAAGAAAGATAAAACTGAATCTAATTTTTAGAAATACGAAGAAAAAAATAGTAGCTATGAAAAACTTCTAATTTTGTATGGTATTTAGAAAGTGCCACTAGTATTAATAATTAATACTTATCAAGCTCATTTTTTAACACCAATCTAAGTAATTGGTCTACTTAATTACTATTATTAGGGAAATTGTATTGGGTAGTCCAATTTTACAAAATAATTACATATCTAGACAAATTTGAAAATATTTAGCATCCATAGTCAAAATATACAATATAAATAATACTCATCATACTGTATTATGTATTAGTTATTCAGTATAAAAAGTATTACTTTATATCGTATATTTAACTATGATTGTTAAATTTTTCAAATTTACCTAATGTTGTAAATATTTTATCAATTTGGTCTATTCCTACAAAAATCACTTATTATTATTATATATGCACTCAACTAAAAGGTTTGTGGATCTAATTCTTCTCCATCATAACTCAAAATAAATAAATGAAAATTATTTTAATTTAAAAAATGTTTTTTTTTTAAAAAAAAAAAATCTATAGTAATTGAGAATAATAAGATGAATCCATAATCTCTTAAATATTAAACTGACATTATTGTTGTTCCACTGCTGATCTTGTTGGTAGTTGAAACTATAATAAATTAAGTTTTTAAAGTAGTCGTACAAAACTATGAATACTATTATTTGAGAGGTTTTTGAAGAAATAGACCAAATTGATAAAATATTTACAACCTTAAGCAAATTTAAAAGAAAAATAACAACTATAATCATATATACGGTATAAAATAATACTTTTTATACGGAATAATTAATACATATATAATATAGTACGATGAGTATTATTTATATTGTATATTTGACTGTGGATACTAATATTTTCAAATTTGGCTAGATCTGTAATTATTTTATAAAATTAGACTATCCAGTATAATTTCTTGTTATTTAATCGGTTATTCTAAGCGTTAATTATATTTAAATATTTAAGAATTAAACTATTTTTTGTCTTATATAGAAAAAAAACCCTTAAAGTACTAATTCTATGAATTAGAAACCCTTTTATTGGGTCTTAAAAAAAAAAAAAAAAAAAAAAAAAAAAAAAATCATTTTCTTCCTAAGTTGGTGGTGTTAGTAGGTTTAAATTTCTTCCCATCAAATATTATTGTCCTAAAAAAGAGTTGTATTAGGTTATGTGCCGAAGAAGAACTCATTTTATTTATTTTCTTCATTTAACTTTTGACTTTAATTAAGTGGACCGTCTTAAAATTTTGCTTTTTTTTTCTCTCTCTCTCAAGTTAGAAATATTAAAATAATAATAAGGTACTAGCAAAAGAAGGGTATAAATTTGGAGTGTTTCAATGTTTGCCTTTGTTGTAATTATTTTTGGATTGGGAGCATATTAGTTTCATAATTTAATCGTAATCTAGTTTAACATTATGGTCACGAGTTCGATCATGAAAATATGTACTAATTTTTATTTATTCGAGTGCAATATTTTTTATGTAGATTTATGGTCCATTTCTTCAATTTATACTAAAAAAAATAAGCCATAAAATGTTTTCCATTTTTATATTATAGATAGTAAAAAATGAGCTCTTATGTTTAAAAAAAATATATATATATATATTTATTCTATGTAATCAAACTTCAATAATTGAGTATGAATTTCAATATTTCATAGGAGTTACAACTTTGATAGGTGTGATTTAAAGAAAGAATTTAGTCTCTATCAAAATAAAAGAGATACAATTTAGTCTTTTATTAATGTATAGAAATTTATAAAACACTCGTAATAGTTGCTAAATTAATTAATGTACACAACAGTTATCTATTTAAAAAATTTATATCAGTGTGTTTGAATAAAAATGGTTGAAATTTGATAATAGTATACCATGACAATTTTTTATATCTAATCAATAATTTAACTCATATGTTAAAAAAAAAAATACAAATGATTAGGACATTTATACATAATAAATAGTTAACTGTCGTCTTAACTGTTTTTTTTTTTTTTTGAAAAAAACTGTCGTCTTAACCGATTAAATTCTAGCTTTTCAGAAGTAGAAAACTCAAGTTGTAATTTCTTGGTAGGATCTAAGTTTGTAATTTAGCCTAAAATTAGATTATTTTAAAAAAAAATATATATATATATATATATATATATATATATACATATATATGAATTTAGTGAAGTGTGTACCTAAGTAAGAGGGCAACGAAGAAGGTGATGACAGGAAGACAATTCGTAGTCGCCGCAGCCAACGTTGCTGACGTGTACACAAGAGCAATCCCATAAAGATTCAAGCTTATGGCTATCCTGCAAACCCAAAAAAAAAAAAAAAAAAAAAAAAAAAAAAAATCTTAATGAAAATTTAAGTATTAATTACAGTCGAATTTTTTCATATTGACAATACTAATTATTTTAATTTTCTTGACCTTAACTATTTTGAGAACATAAATTTTATTAGGTTTGATTGTAAAAAAAGTTGATGTGAAATCAGTATCAAATAATAATTTATTTAGAGTTCGGAAGAAAACCGAAAATGAAGAAAGAAGAACACACCCAAATAAGGAAAGCATAAAAATCTTGCAGAAGGTGATGAGTGTTAAGGGTGGAGCATTTTTCCTGAGAAACAAACAGAAAATAAAAAAGAAAATGAGTGAAAAAAGAATAGGAATAGGGATAGAAAAAAAAGAATAAAAAAACCTTTGAATAAAGAAGGCAATGGGAGAAAGAATGATGGTGGCGGTGGCTTGGCGATAGAAAGTGAATACAAAACTGTTCATTCCGCCGTCAAATGCAGCCTTTGACAACAGAAACATGCCGGCGTATATGATTTGAATTAAAATCACTGCCATTAAACTTCTTTTTTCTTTCATTTTTTTCAACAAAACACATGAAAACACTCTTAATTAATTTCTCTGATCTCTCAAAACTAATATATATATATATATATATTTCTTCATAACCCTTTTCCTATTTATACACATGGAATTGTTGGTTGGCTGCTATGTTTCTATCCATGTGGCCTTTTAATTTGGCCTCCCAATTCTCATTAATTCTTTTCTTGCCTCCTATTTTCAAAAGATATCTCTCTCTCTATAAAGCCCCCTTTTTTTTTGTTCTTTCCCTTTTGCTTCCTACCATAGTGCTCTATCTTTTCACTACTCACATCTCTACTTTTCTTTCTTGAATTTTAGTTCAAGTGTCCTTTTAATTTCGTATCTTATTTGAGATATTGAATTGAGGTCGATTTAAAATACCTTTCTATATATAGTAATGGTAACAGAAATGTTTTGATATCTTGTATTTATATTTATTAAAATTAGTGTTTTTTTTAAGTTCAAATTGAGAAGGAGATCACAGACTTTACATAAGTGGTACTACAACTCTCAAATCAGATGAGAGTCAAATAGTGAATTTTAAGATCGAACTCATGGTTTATAAAATTGAATTGGACTGTAATCAATCAACCAAGTTAATACACCACCGACCTTTTTGATTGAAAGTAATGATTATTATTATTTTTTGAAGTATTACTTAACTAGTTCTTTAAATCTCTATTATATTGAAAATATATATATATATATATATATAATAATAATAATAATAATAATAATAATAATAACAAAAGTATAATAGTACCGAAAAGGTCAGTAACACAGTGGTTTCATTATTTGGTAGTAAACCTGTTCAACACCAACGTCACATGTTCGAACCCAGGAAAAAAGTACTACATTAAAGAGTTACGAGATTTGAATCTATGACATTCTTCCAATATTATATATGTCAATTGCCAAATAAACTTAATCCTTTTTTGGCAATAGTATTTTATTAATCCGACAAATGTGTTTTTCTTGATACCTATTTTGAAAGTTTTCAATTAATCACCTTAGGGTTATTTTCGGAAATTTTGTCAGTGTTCCTCCATACATATATATATATAGATAGTTTTTAATTAAATTACTTTTCAAGAAAGTTTTTTTAGCTATTTAAAATAATTTACTTTTTTTTATTATATCATTCACGAATCTATGCTAAACTTATCTGATATTAACTTTAACAGAAGTGCTTAAGAAATATTTATTTTGTTTAAAATAATTTCTTTTTACTAAAGTAGTTTCTCTCATTCAACTTTATATATATTCTACATGTTACAAATATATATACTTCGGTTGGTCTTTTAACTTTTTTATATCTTGTCAAAAAAAAAAAAACTCTTTTTATATATTCACTTTTTATTCCTATTCCACTTCCTTAATTACCCCCTTATCTCAAAAAAAAAAAAAAAAAAATCTCAACCTGTGAGAGAACATGGGGTTCCACCTCAAAACCAATTGGTAATGAGGGGAGTAACCCATATCTCTTTTATATTGATGTTGGACTCTCTCACTTTCCAATGTGGAATATTTGTGAGATCCTAACAATTTTGAAGTATTTTTTACTTCAAATAATATGACTAAATAAAATAAGCATGAAAATGCTACTTAAAAAGGGGGAGAAAAAAGATTATAGGTTTAAATATATTAAATATAGCTTAATTGACATGATATTTAATAACCAAAGATATAAATTCAAATACCTTATCCTCAAATATATATATACAGATATATGAAAAATAAGTAAAAGAAAGAAATGGTGTAAAAATAAGTGGTATGTTGAAAATCAGAAGCCACATAGAAAAAGAGAAGAAAAAGAGGACAATTCACTGCTTCAGCTTTCTTGTGTGGGGTCAAAAACTTCATCAATCACCTATTGAGAAAATATAATAAAATGTTGTTGAATATTATATAACAACAACAATAATAATAATAATAATAACAATAATAATAATAATAATAATAATAATAAATATATCCAAGAAATTGACGTCGTATCGTTGCTATCTCCCATTTTCATTTAGCTCAGGATCATCAATCAAACACTAACTTTAAAAAAATTTAAAAATTCCGGAGGTGTCAATAGCAATTGTGTTCAATGGAAATTCAGTTTAATATTAAAGTTACGACTTACGAGTTCGGTTCTTAAAATTAATATTTAATTCTCATTTATGTGAGAACAATGATATTTTCTCTGAAGAATTATTGGTCCTCTTTTCCGGACCTGTACTAAAAAATATAAAAAATATTATCTTTTGATTTTAACCTTCACATTTACCATCATATAAAATCTTCTCTTCTTCCTCTTATATAACCGACTATTTTATATATGCACTTGCAAGTGTTTTATCTCGATAAAGATTTTAATTTTATTTTTATTTTTACTTTTTTCTTTACAATACTCATTAGAAGAAAAAAGTGGCTTAGTTATCTTACATTATCCAAAATTTATAATGGACGATTAATGACGATGAATAATACCGTTCTATACGAGTTCAACCAATTATTTTTATTCGTCATCTAAACCGTGTGACAACTAAAATGTTTATCATCTTTTTTAATACATATTGTCTATATCTACTTTTTATCCCGCATGCCATCTTTAGGGTCCTATATCTATAGTGACATTTTTTCCTCACAATCATAATAATAATAATAATAATTTATTATTATTATTATTATTGTTATGAGACATATTCCTCTACCCATCATTTAAAATGTCTGACATTCGAATTATTTTCATATATTTTTCATATTGCATGTCCTCTATTCTTATCCGGCCTTCATATGTAATGTCTTAATCTATTCTTACCTTATTATTATTTTTTAATATGTGTGTACAAGATAAAAAAATCTATTTAAGAAATTGTTCCATTTATATTAGTTGGGTTTGCGTTCACGTATCTAAATAAATTAAGAATGGTAATGTATATGATGCAATAAATGAGAATCGGTTGTTTTACTTCCTTAATCCTTAGCACTAAAATCAAATAATTGACAATTGGTTGTTTTGCTTCAATAATTAATGCAATAAAACATTTCATCCTTTTGTTAGAACAGGGAAGAAAAAGAAAGATATAGTTTCTAAATGGAGTTGAGAAATAGGTCACTACCATTTAAGTTTTGTATCCTAATTAACTGGTTATTAGGTGATACATGATGTTAATGAAATTATAATATATTATGCACTCTTTTATAGAAAGTGAAACTACATGATTTACAAATATTAAATACAAAATATAAATTATAGAAACAAACAAACTTGTAACAAAGATTTAATTGTGGAGATGTTCTAGAAGATGAGATGTTCAACAATCTGTATTAATGTGTGAAGAATTTGGTTCATGCAGAAGAAAGGTAAGTCAAGGTTTTAAAAAGTAAGAAAGACATATTTATGGATTAGTCACTACTATTTGAATTGTATTCCACAAGTAGTATATATTATATAACTTTTTGAAATAATGTAAAAAAGAAACTTCATTTTCTTTTGTTGTTTCGGAGAAATGAAAGAAAAAGAAGGAAACTTTGAATTAAATCAAACGTGCATATTTTATGGAGTGAATGATTGACATATGAGACTATATGATATGTTTGCTTTATAAACTTTGTCGAATTTCTTCCTTAGGTCAATTTTAGACCAAAAAGATAAAAGATGCAAATGCAAGTGTCGGATATCCAAACCAAAAGGACCGCTTCTCTTCCTTACACACTCGAAATACCTTTTAAACCCATAAAAATAAGGAAATTTATTTACTTATAATGTTTTTTTTAATATCTATTAGGGGGACACGTATCAATTCTCATGATTGAGGTAAGTGTTGAACTGATTTACAATCAAACAATAAAATTGACTCATTTAATATTTACTTGATAATTTCTTAATCGTCTATTTCAATTATAATATTTTCTTAAGAAATATTTTATGCATAGCAAAATTTTGAGTTTTTTTTTTTGTATATTTTTCTTTCTCGTTCATTGTCTCGTGATTGAACACGAACGTTTATTGAAGACTATTTGTAGTTTTCATTGAAGATTATACATATTGAAGATTTTTAATACATTAACTAAAGACTCGTTGTGATATTAAATTATATGCATTGATTAAAGACTACTTATTACATTAATTTTAGTCATTAAATGTATGAGTTTTTACCTTTCTTTGCTAGGCACCCAATTTTTTAATAAGTATAATTTTTTAAAAAAGTTGTTATTCATAAAGGATAAAACTTTCGTCCTCTTATAGGCTAACAAGTTATACGAAACCCCCATAATCTAGCCACTAGCCACCAGAATTATAAAATAAAGTACTTTTTCTTATAAAAGTAGTTATTAGATAATTAATAACAAACTCTTCTTATAAATATGATAAAGTATCCTCACTTTTTCAATATATATTTATTTATTGGATTACATATTTTTAATTTTTTGAATTCAACAATATTTGAAGTGGAAATCTCATATCTATAACCATTTAATTATTAAATTTTATATAATGTTATTAACTTCTGCTTTTTATTAAAAGAAAAAAGTTATACATTTTTTTGCCTACCCATTAAAGTTTAATATGCAGTAATATCATATATATAATATAAATTTATCACAAAAAAATAGACAACAATAAGAAAAAAAATAGTTCACATTTTTTATAAAAATTAGAAAGTCTTTTAACTTTAATGTGAGATGTTCAACACAATTATTAAAAAAAAAAAAAAAAAAAAAAAAAAAAAAAAAAAAAAAAAACCAAAAAAAAATCCAACACAATAATGAGATATAACATTGTTCGTTTTCCTTAATAAGTGTGAGATTTTATTTGCATTATTTCCAAGTAAAGAGCACAATCATTCTCAATCTCAAAAAAATTAAGCCAAGAGAAATAAAATTTAAATTACCACGGGTCCATGAAAACGCCCAATCTTAATAGGATTTTGATTGGTTTTTGTCTGTGGAATAGGTTTGTTTTCCAAAAAAAGAAAGTAAAAAAGGAAAAAAAAAAAAAAAAAAAAGCGATACCGATTTTGTAAGGTCGAAAACATGAAGCGAAAAGATACGATTTTGTCTAAGAACAGATGACTACAACCTAAACATTGATTAAAATATTAAATAACTAGACTAGATGTTAAATATTCAAAATTCTAGTTGAGTCCGGATAATAATTCTGAGGTGTTCTTTGATTTTTTTTGGGAATTTAATAATATTAGTTAAATCTAGAGAATAATTATAAATATAACTAAAATTTTAAAAAAATTAAATACAAAACGAGTATTATTCTAAAAAAAATAAATACAAGACGAGTATTTATAAATAATTTTTTTTTTATAATATTATACTACTAATACATATATCGTATTAAAGTATAGATTATGAATTATGGGTACAAATATTTTAAAATTTATTTTAAATAAATACTTTAAAATTTATCTATATTTATTGTTATTTTGTGAAAAAGCTCCAATTTTTTAAATATGGCTGAATTTAAAAAATAATAAAATAAAAGAGAACTTGCAAAAGTTTAGAAAACCAAAACCATTTTTTGTTTATTTTCTTCTTTATTTTCTATTGAATTCACTATTTATTGTTCTATTTTCCCTTTTTTTAAACAAAAACTTTATTGTTCATCACTATTATAATGTAAATCAAAGTTAAGTTTATTAGCAACAAATTAAGTAGGGATAAAGTAGAGGAGGATGCAAAAGTGTGAGACATTTTGGAAGAAGAAGATTTAAGTTTATTTGAAATATACAGAATCTGTGTACTGAGCCTAATCCCGTGGGCCCATCGGCCTTCTAAATCAACAAAAGCCTCTGAACATAACCAATGTAAATATTGTTATTGGGCTTTAACGGCCCAACACAAACAAGTTTGGAAGCAATCATCTTCTTCTCTGTAAAACCCTAAACCCTAAAATCTGAAATCCCCCACCATTGTTGGCCTACGATGATGAAGCTCTTTTCCTCCTCCATTTCTACTCTCTCTTCTTCTTCTCCACCTCGTGCTGTTTTGCTTCACTTTTCTCCATTTTCAACCTCCGTCGATTCTCGAAATGTGGGCGTTTCAGTGTGGTGGGACTTCGAGAACTGCCACATCCCCGCCCGCGTCAACGCCTTTAAGCTCCCCCATTTCATCACTCACGCCTTGAGGATTAATGGCATCAAGGGTCCCCTTACCATCACTGCTTTCGGCGATGTTCTTCAGCTCTCCAGGCCCAACCAGGAAGCTCTCTCTTCTTCTGGCATCGCCCTTACCCACATTCCTCAAGGTAACCCAACCTTTCTTTTTACAATTACAACCAATCAATTGTTTCATTCATTTGGGTAACCCAAGTTTTACAAAGTTTTTCAGATTCATTTTACTCATTAATCTAATGTTGTTTAAACCACAATTTTAATTTATTGTTTCTTCCTCTTGGGGTGATGGTTCAATTCATGGTGGCCACCTGCCTAGAAATTAATTTCCTACGAATTTTCTTGGCATCATAATGTTGTAGGGTTAGGTGGTATGTCCCGTGACATTAGTCACGGATATCAAAAAAAATATATTATTGTTTCTTGGTAAAAGTTTTGGAAAAACTCCATCTTGTAACATCATTTTCTATGTAGGTGGTAAAAACAGTGCTGATAGGTCGCTTCTTGTCGATCTTATGTGCTGGGTTTCTCAAAATCCTCCACCAGCACATCTTTTTCTAATTTCTGGTGACAGGGACTTCGCCTGCATTTTGCATCGCTTAAGAATGAAAAATTACAATGTATTGTTAGCATGCACTGAAACTGCTCCTGATGTTTTATGCAGTGCTGCAAGCATTATGTGGCATTGGAATGCTTTGATTAGAGGGGAAAATCTAGTTGGAAGGCATTTTAACCAACCACCTGATGGACCACATGGTTCTTGGTATGGCCATTATAAAGCTCCTCTTGAAGACCCATTTCTAGTTAATGAGCAATCATCTCTACGAGCCGAGGGGGTTCTTGAGCTTAATTTAGATCCTAAGCCTCGTCCCGTTCCAAAGATAGTCATTAGAAAAATATGTAACATTTTGAAATTGTTTCCAAAAGGAATCTTCATTACAAATCTCCGCCGATTGTTGAAAAAGAGTAATATACCTATAGATAGGGACTTTTATGGTCACCAAAAGTTTTCTCGGTTTCTTCTTTCAATGCCGTACATTTTCAAGCTTCAAACAAATAGTGATGGTCGATTTAGTGTACGTCTTGTCACTCCCCGACACATAGAGCCATTAGATTCCAGTAGACAAGGTAATTCTGATAAGGACATTGAAGAGCAAGGCCGCAATCTGATTGCAGAGTCAAACAATAATGGTTCATCGACAGAATCGGTGAGTGGACCAGTCCTTCCATCCCGTGAACTTAATGCCCAAGACAGACCAGTGAAGGTGCAACCATCTTCTGAACTAGTAAAGTCTACTGATGAAGCTATGGAAGGGGAACCATCAACATGCCCGGTTTCTCAGCCACTTGTTATAGAAGATTCAAAGCAAACCAGTAAACTTGAAGCCGACAGTAATATGATTCCTTCAATTCGACAGCATTTTGAGGCAAAGACAGGATTTCTTAGAAGAATATGGCGAAGGTTTGTAGGTGGTAAAGACTATGAAAAAGAAAGTCATGTAAAGTGTTCCACGTCAGAAAATACTTCTAAGCAGGAAGGTTGTAGTGGTCGTGTCAGTGTGACAACTTGTTCTAGTGACAGGTTTGAAGAGTCAAAGCGTGAAGGAAAAATTGTTATGAGTGAAGATGCTAATTCAGTACATCCAATTTCAAATTCACCTGATTGCGAGTCTTCTAAGCTTCAGAAAACAGCTGTAGTTGCTAGTGGGTATGATGATAAATCTAGTTCTAATCCAGGATTACTTGGTAGCATTAGAAATTGGTTCAAGTTTTGGGGAAACGATGCTGAGAATGGCAAGGTCAGCGAGCATTGTTGTGAACAGAACCAGTTAAAAAACCAACCTGGTAAACATCATCTTTTTTCTAGCAATTCTTTTTGGCAGGAAATGCAATCCTTTCTGGGAACACCTAAAGGAGTTGAAATCATTTTGCAGTCAAAAAGCAGGTTTGACATGTTTATTGTTATGTTTCTACATATTTTTTGCGTTGTCAATGTTAAACTCTACTGGGTTTCTGCCCATTATATGGCCTGTGTGGACGTTCCCCTAGTGGCCAGTTCTGTTCAACTTCTCCAAGTTTAAATTTTCTTCATAGAGATTAGATTGTAAATTTCAATGAGCAACGTAGATCATGCTTATGAAATATTTGGTCCCATAATATACTTCCCGCTCTACATTGTATGATTTAATTGTTGTATACCGTTTACAATTTGTAATTTTGTTTTCTGCTAACTTGCTTCAGGTCAGAGATGGCTAAGAATCTGCTAGAGGGAGGACCTTTGGTTCTTAAATTCTTGAGCATTAGTGAGCTTTTCAACTTTTTGGAATTATTAATGTCAGATAAGAAATGGGTAGAGGAATGCACCTCTGAAATAAGTCCTTTTAAGCTCACCCTCTCCACTGCTAGGGAAAGCTCTTGCACGAAACCATTGCATCCTGCGAACGGGTTGACATCAATCTTTATGAACAACAAAGCGTCACAGGGATCTTCAGAACATGATTCAGATTCAAATAAGCCAAATGAAAACACTTTTGAAGATGGAATTCCTACCACTATGACTGAAAGCAAGTTTCCAGAGAGGGCAAGAAGTGAGATATTGTGGGATTGTCAAAAGCTGGTGGACGAGGTTTTGAGCGAACATCCCGAAGGATATAATATGGCGACATTCAAAAAACAGTTTCTTGAAAAGTACAGATATGATCTTGATTTGCAGAAACTTGGTTACCCAAAGTTGTCATCCTTGTTGTTGGGATGCAAACAAAGTATCCCACATTGGTTAGAAGAGGGGAAGATCATGGGTATATAAGTGATGACAACCAT
>JBBMEF010013470.1:0-20896 GCA_037832685.1 Sicyos baderoa | reverse complement strand
TGGTGGGGAGGATGGAGCACATTGTAGGAATTTTGAGAGAAAATAGGCTTAAATTTGAAAAACCAAAAACAAGAAACTAAATGGTTATCAGACGGGGCCTTAATTTTTCATTTATCATAAGCATCCAATCGTGTACGCGCTCGCGATTGCTAGTATTGCCATTACTCTACGTTTGTCAGAAGACGATTGGATAGAACGTGGGGCCAGGAATGATCATCATTTAAGGATGTGATGTGAGCCGTTGGATCGGAAAGTCTGAAAAGCATTCAGCTTCTGCGAAGCAGGTGATCCGTACAAAACAGAGATCAGAAGGCGCGTGCCTTGTTCCTTTTAATGCTCTGTCTTGCCACCTACATGGAAAGCAACCAAACAAAATACATACTTTTCATGTAAAATAAAATTTGTTCTGATTTTTATCATTATTTCTATACTTTTTTTATCTACCCAATTTTATAATTTATTCTATAAAATGTTTTGTTTTTTACAAAAAGTATTATCACGAAAAAAATAAAAATATGAAATAAAAAATGAAGTAATATTAGCAAACAATCTCAAACAAAACAAAAACTTTGAGATTTGAAATTATAAATAAATAAACGGACATAATTTTGTTTATTGAAAAGAACTCATAAAGATTACATTATTCCATAAATAATAAACTTCTCTTATCACTCATTTAAAAAAAAATCATATTATGTAAATTCTCTACAGACAAACACATCTAAACAAACTTATTACACTATTTCTAACAATCCCTCTCCATCATCAAGAGTTTCAATTAGCTTATATAGCTTAAATGATCTCAACTATTTAAGTAGAACAATCTATTTGACACTACAAGCTTTAAGTAGTTGGCCGAAAGGATCGAATAGTTTTATGGTTTCATTGTTTGGTAAAAATTCATTCAACACCAATATCGCAATAATTGGTATTTGGCTCTCATTAGAAGCCGTGTTCTCTTTTTGTAGAGTTTGTGATCCTCCTCCAATTTGTACTATAAACAACTTGTAAATATGGAAAATTCAATAAATTAATTTGTAAGTATGAGATAATTATAGATTGAATTGAGATTTATTTATTTATTTTTTATTTTTTGAAGAAATAAATTCAATTACTATTTATTATATTTCCCTATTTTGTAATATAATTTTTTTTTTTTAATAAAGAAGTCTTATTCTATTTTTCTTTTGAGACACTATCATCAATTAAATTATCACTTAAAAAAAGTTAGGGGCCATTTGTACCTTCATTTGGAGTTAAAGAACTTGAGAGTTCAAAATTTATGAAGTTATTTGGACGTATATTCATTTAATTTACCATATATTAAATAGGAGGTGCTTTCATCTAAAAACAAATTAAGTTAAATAATTCAAGTATCTAATAAAATGATTGGGAGATGTTTTCACATTTCTAATGGAATACTAAACCTAAATAAAAATGATTCTGCAAAGGTGTGATATTTTCTTCTTTAACAAATGAATAAGAAAGAATAAAATATATTAACAAAATATTGAAAATAAACTAATAATAACTTGGATAGTATTTAATAATTCTTTATAACAAATTATGTTACACGTTAATGGACAAGGGAGAAAAATAACTATAAACAAACAATTAAAAGAAGAAAAAAAAATCATAGGAGAAACAATTGCTTATGATAGAAATAAATAATTTGGAGTTGGAAAATGGCTATAAATTAAAGGATGGTTGGAAAAAAAAAAAGAACTTGAGGGGGAAACCCCTAAAAATTGTCAAATTCATTGAAATAGATTAGACAACCACTAAGCTTCCTTTGAAAGTCAGTTTATATAGAGAGTGGCTTTTAAGCAATACTTGATTTCCCTATGTAGGAATTGATTTGGTGAGGTTGTTAAATTTGGCTTCTAAATTTAGGTCAAGTTTGGATATTTCAATTATAATATAAAAAAGTTCAAACCTTTTGTTTTTATATTTATTTATTTAATTCAAAACATTATAGACTCAAATATTACATAATTATTCATGGAATCTTAATGTATTAAAAGAAAATTGTTAATTCCAAATGTAGTTTCTTCAATGTCATACTTGTTCTAATAGATAAGTTTTAAAGATATAATTTTAGTAAATAATTTTGTGAAAGTGTTCAAACATATCTTCTTCCTCGTGTTTCAAAAACTTCAAATAAAGGTAAATGCATTTTTTTTTAATTCAATGATAAATTTAAATAGAAATTTAAGCTCATACCATTTTTATTATTAATAGAACCTCTAATATTCTAAAAAGCAAGAAAAATAAATTGAACATCAATCTTAAAATTTTTAGTACAAAATGAATTAAAAAATATATTTTTTAAAATTCAATAGGGATGTACTAAGAATAGATAAGTTTTTCTTCAAAAAAAAGAAAAAAGAAAAAAAAAGTAGATAAGTTTATTTTCAAAAAAGTTTATATCTAAATTTTTATATTCACCTACATTCTATTTTATTTTAAACAAAAAAAAATAACAAAAATAAAAGTATTGTATGAATAATAACTTTTTAGATAAATTTATGCATGATAAAAAATTGGGATGAATCTATTTAAAAGTAGAAAAAGTTCATCCGAGACGTCAATGACAAAATTGAAATATGAAAAAAAAATCCAAACTTCTCGACGAAATAATTAAAAAAAAAATGTTATAATTAAAAAAAAGGAGCAAATTTCCTTTTTTAATTATATTTCTCCAAATTTGCAGTTTTTTATTTTGTTTGTTTTTGAAAAAAAATCCAAATCTGCAGTTTTCTGATCGCGCCTCTAGACTTTGCTTCTTTACCCAGAGTCGACGGTGGTCACAAAGATGCAGCTTCTCACCGGTGCAAAGAAGCCGGCTACGGCGGCGATGGCGACAGCGGCGGCGATAATTTTCATCGCGTCAATGCCGTTGGCATGGTCAAAGGAGCAACTCAGTTCGAGGCAATGTGAGGATCTAGGTTTCACAGGCCTTGCTCTCTGTTCCGATTGCCACACTTTAGCTGAATACATCAAAGATCAAGGTGATGCGTTTGATTCACGGCCCACACGGTTTTTCTATATTCATTCTTGATTCGGATTTGAATGTATAGCTTCATTACTGCGTTTCTTCCCTTTTCGTGAACTCGTAGCGCCTTAATCGGATTTTTTCGTTTGTTTTCTCAGTTCTCAGTGTTTCGTTTGTTTGTTTACGTTTGATTGTCGATTTGGATTGCGGATTTCTTTTGCTTGATTTGGATTTGGGATTTCCCGTTTACTTTGTTGTAATTTGATGTGTTAAGTGTTGGTCTGAATTTTTGACATCTTCGACTTCATTCAATTTTCTTAGTCATTGTGGATAGAGATTTCTGCTGTTAGTTTTTATTTCGTTAGAAGATGCGGTAGTGAGGAGTTGAGAGACCTGATAATTTCTTAGAGAAGAAGATGGTTCCTGAAACTCTGATGTAAGGGGACGCTGGACCTCTAAAAAGAGGTGGAAACCCATAGGGGAATCCCACATCGATTGGAAAGGGGAACGAAACACTCCTTATATAGGGTGTGGACACCTTTCCCTAGTAAGACGCGTTTTCCCCATTGGGAGAGAAGCAAACCCGTGAGGCCAGTGGTCCAAAGTGGACAATATCTTGGCTAGCGATGGGTCGGGCTGTTACAGTGTAAGCTGGCTCATCTTATCACAACTCTTTTTGAATAGGGAGCTGTTTTTCTCGACTGACTCCAAGTAGCTATATTTGCTAAATATATAAATTCTTAGACTGTTGGTTGGAGAAGTCATTTTGTGAGAAAGGAACTCTAGATTCCTACATTCCCCTCCTCTTCTCCCAATCACAGTTCTTAAAAATAGTTTTAAAAACAGTAGCAGTAACCTGTTTTTTTTGCACAAATAAGAAAATGCTGAGACAGTTGGATGGATGAAATCTTTTTACATGCATCTAACTAGTTCTATTAATTGAACTTCATTTTGTTAAAAGTACCTCCTAGGATTATATTTCCCCACCACCTCCCCTAATTCCATGAGCTTCAATCATTTGTGTGACTGATTTTAGAAACAAGAAATAGGTTGTGAGATGTTGAGTTAAGATAATCTATTGCCTTGTAGCATCCGTGATTAAAGAACGTGCCAGTTTTTTTTTTTTTTTGATGTCTGTGACTGTCCGGGCCAGCTTGCGTGCACAAGCGCACCTCGACTAATGTCACGGGGCATACCGCCTGACCCTACAATATTTGGATGCCAAGGAAACCCGTAGGTATTAATTTGAAATTAATTCCTAGATAGGTAGCCACCATGGAATTTGAAACGTGCCAGTTTATAATTGAGTTCTGCAGAAAAACATAGTAAAAAATTTGATGATACCAAATGGGAATTCGAGCAACATTGGATTTGTGAATGCAACATAACGACTTGAAATTGTCTTTATCCAAAATTCAAAGGAAGAAAGTAACGAATAGTATGCAGAATCTTCAATTGACTGTGTCAGTTTATGTTGATATGGCTTGTATTATTTTAGCGCTTTATCTTTCAGATTTATGTAGGTTATCTATGTTCTCGGTCCTAGATTAGTCTTTTCTTTGTTTCAACTTTTGAGCTCTGTATCCTTCTCAGCTTTTAGCTTTTATTTTCCTCTATTAGAAGTTATTTCTATATTTCTTCCTCATCTGGGAGTTGTATCTGAAGCTACCGCTTCTTTTCATTTTCTTAATGAAAAGTTAATTTCTTGTTAAAAGAAAAGAAGTAACAGAACAGTTTTGAAGTGCATTGTTTTTAAAAATACATGCTGTCCTCATTTACAAATTTCTATTGCAGAATTAGTGTCAGACTGTTTGAAGTGTTGTACGGAGGATTCTGATGATGCCACCAGTAAGGTATGCAGAATGTTGTAAATGTGTTGATTTATGGAGGCTGAAATTCATGTGCTTATTAACTTCTATTCCATATGTGAATTATGTATCATGCTTCTAAACTAAGCCCTTGTACGTCCCTGTGGTAAATGTCTCAATCGAAAACACGTTAATTGAAATATTATGTAGGACTAGAAGTGTATACCTCCATTATAATTATCACAATTGTAATCCTAAATAAGGTTTCAGTCAACCTGGGAAACTAACTCATTTAGTTTTTCTTATATCAATGTGTAAGATATCCAATACTAGAGTCTAGAACCTTACAACTCTTTTTCAGAAGTAAATATCAACAATAAGTGGACAAAATAATTCTCAAAACAATGATAAACTCTTAATACTCAGCAGCAAAATCTTCATTAATATGAAATAGAAAGAGCATTACAAACAGAATAGTAAATGAACCAAACGATGTAGTTACTCGGAGAGTTCGAGAGCTGTGGTTTGTTTCCCAAGAAGTCCTTAGACTATCATCCCGAAATACAGCCTACCTCCATCCTCACCATACTCTCCTTATTTATATTCACAAGCAAGAATAACCATCCTAGAATTCTCCTATTTGCCCCTTTTAGAATATTCAAGGGACTTGGGGTCTTACACAATGTTTCAAACTTATTGACAAATATTCCTCAATTATTATCGGACAATTACTTATTTACACAGGCTAACAGTTAACATTTTCCATCTCATGGGAAGGAAAGTCTTATAGTGATCGATTTTATAGGAATTAGATGATTGTATTTAGTTTTTTAAAAAAATAAAAAAAGTGATTATATTTGGTCAAATACCTAAGAACAGACTCCCACCTTCCTTCAATTACAGTACCTCTAAACAAATCTGTTCCAAAATTTGTGCCCACCATGGTTGTGGTTCTAGAGAAATTTCTGATGTACATCCAGAATATAGAGCCTCTCAAAGAGTTTGAGTTTTTAGTTTCAACCTCTCCTAAGTTCAGTACCCTGTTGTTGATTTAATTTCATATATATTTGCATTTGTGTGACTTTTCATTTATTTTGACAAAGGATGAAAGCCAATTAATTAATGTTCGTTAACTGCAGATAACTTATTCTGGTGCTATAGTGGAGGTCTGCATGAGAAAACTAGGTTTCTATCCAGAAATTGTTGGTTTCATTGAAGAAGAAAAGGATAAATTCCCTTCAGTTAAGGTTCAATATATCTTCAACTCTCCGCCGAAGCTGATTTTGTTGGATGATGAGGGCCAACATAAAGAGAGCATCAGGTAACTTCTTAGTGCCCAATAATATCTCATTATAATACTATTAGTATTAGAGAGACCCTGTGTTAAAGGTCATAAACGTCAATGTTTCTTTTTTTATGAGAGCTAAACTTTATTAAGGAACAAAAAAATACAAAACAAATGAAAAAAAACCAAGCTTAAACAAAAAACTGAAACCAGAGAACCATGAAGAGAAAAAGAGATAGTTACCACCATCATGAGTTGGCGTGATAGTTAAAGAGAACATTGGGAGGGGAAAATGTTGTAGGTTCAATCTATAGTGACCATTTGCTTATAATTTAGTGACCATTTGGTTTGTCTATAATTTAGTGACCATTTGCCTATAGATTTTGTTTTCTATCGCTTTCCTTGACAACTAATATTGTAAGGTCAAGTATGTTTGTCTCGTTAAAATAGTCAAAGGGCATGTAAACTAACTTAGATATCCATAGGTATGAAAGAAAAAAAATTAATTACAAAACACTCTTGAAGTTGAATGTGTAATATCTCCCTATGGTCATATCTCCCTCCCAGATGCTCTTATATATACCTCCAAAAGAATTATCATGGAGTAACCTAGTGGTCAAGACAAGAGGGTCTTGGAGAACTAAGAGCGGATAAGTTCAATCCATAGTAACCATCTACTTAGTAATTAATCTCCTACAAATTTCTTTAACATCCAAATGATGTAGGATTAGGCGAAATGTCTCGTAGAAGCGAATCGTGAATGAACATCGCTGAATTTGAGCATAACTTAGTGGATGAGACAAATATACAATTCTAAAGATCGACGGTTCAAATTTACAACACCGGAACACCCCAGCCCCAATGTTAAGCCCTAAACAATAAAGAGCTATGCAAATTTCTAATGAAAACTATGTTGACTACTAAGATGGTGTAAAGAGCTATGTAAATTTTGCTATAGCTTTTGGTTGTTTTGACCATTTGATGATTGATATGTTACTTAAGGTGACATAAAAGTTTGACTTTTTTTTTTTTTTTTTTTGCAGAATTGACAATTGGAAACGCGAACATATTTTGCAGTTCCTGCAGGAGAAAGTTAAGCGTTCTTCAGCAATTTAAGGTTCTTTTTTTAATCTCCGAAAAAAAAGGAACTTGATGCAGAAGTCGAATCAAATATCAACCTAAAAAAAAAAAAGTTCTGGAGATAGTTGGAAAGATAACTGATTTACTTGTCTTAACTTTTTACTCTTAAGAATCTTTTTACAATTTTGACTCATCCTAAAAAAAAAGAAATAGCATGCTATTAAAACATTTCTTCTGTATGTGATTATAAGTTAAATTCTCCACCTCTGATATTTTGTGGGCTAAAAAATATATATTTAATGAGTTATTAATGAGTATGGTTTAACTGGAATCTCGTACTAACCATCTCGAGAATTATTTTTATTTTTATTTTTTGGGTTTGACGAGGATGAAGAAGGGGTTTAAAATCGATAGAAAAAATTGGTTTTTTCTTTTTCCTCTAAATCAAGAAAGTGGTAAGGTCTTGTTAAATTAAGGAATAATATATATATCTAACACTAGATATTGACCATCAAATAGGATAAGGTGACACGTGGAATAATCCATGCAGCATAAATGTGGAAGAAAGGAAAGTCCTCCCATGGGAGCGATGCGGTTTGTTGCTTTGAATTGCGGAAGCATTTATGCCATCGACAATGACACGTAAATTTTCAATACCATGGTACCACACTAATTATATTAAATTTTTATCTTCAATAAAATCCCCCTTTTTGGAATTTTTATACAAATAATCACATTTTCTAAAAGCTCATAAATTTACGAGAAATGAGTTAAATTTGACCTTATTCTTGTAAAAATCATTTAAATTTTAAACTTTTAGTCTCATCAAATAGAATCCCAAAACTCAAACATGTGTTGCAACTTTGATACTTAGTTAACTTTCATAAAACTCATTAATTTTAATCAAATAAAGCGTGCACAAAAAACAAGTTTGACCAAAGCAAGCATATACTATACTATTATTAAATAACTTTGCTGAAATTCACAAAAAAAAAAAAAAAAAAAAAATCTCTAAAATTTTATACATACACATGTTTTATGATTTATTGTGCATGAGACAATTTCTTTTAACTATATTTCGAACATGGTTCTAAGAAAAAACTATATTTTGAACATTAATTTCTTAATGTAATAAAAGTGGGAGATTAGGCTACCACACACAAATAAGTTTGAAATGTAATAGTTTCTTCTCACTAAGTAAATTCTAAATATTTGTATCTATAATCAAAAATAATTTTAATATTATATTATAAACACTCTTTATTATTTTGTTTCAAAAAAAAAAAAAAACTCGTTATTATCAATATTATAAAAAGTACATAACAATTCACATCCATAATTTTATTTATAATTATTTTTAAGATTTGATTAGTCAAACTTATATAAAAAAGACTCATACATAGCTAAATAAATAAATAAAAGAAATTATTAATTCTTTTAATTTGTTTGACGTATGAGTTTCTTCTTTTAAAATCAATCAATTTTATCAAATTAAAATTAAGTTTGAAAGCTAACAAAAAAAGAAAAAGAAAAAAACAACTTTTCAAATTAATTATATACTTACGACATTAATCTAAATCTTCAATCCAATATTTGAACTAAAAAAAAAAAAATAGAAAACATTCTATTTTGCTTTTGGAAATAAACTCTTTCTTAGTACAAGTTTGATCTTCTTGGTCAATTGATTAGACAATAGACATTGATATGGATACAGAAAATTTGATACTTTATTTTCTTTTAGTGAGATTTCAATAGTAACAAAAAAAAAAGCAAACAAAATATAAGTTTAAATAGTTTTTACTAGTTTATCTTTAAGAACAAAATTGTTATCCAAATGGATTTAGATCGATTCTAACATAGAATTTTCTCAGATAATTTACAGCTTTGACCAAATTTAGATCCATCTAAAGCCAAACAAAGCTATCTCGAAGTTGACCGAAACACTCATAAAGAACATTATGCTACTTGTGGCACAACTAATGATTAAGAAAAATAAATAACTTGAACAACACTGCCTTACCTCATGCCCCAAACTAGTGGGGATTGTAGTACTCTCAAGATGAAAATTTTGATGCAATACCACAGTTCTAACTTTTAAACCGGACACTCCGACTGATTCCTGGGTTAATTCCCGTCGTCTCTCCGCCATATGAATGAATCGGATGCTTAACTTCCCGGACCTGACCTTTGCGGCGATTTGCTGCATCTTTAAACTTCAACTGCACCATACACATTCATAAATGTAAGTAGAATGTTCAGTGGAGGAAGAAATGTGTTCTATTGATTTGAGAGGTTGATGGTTTGCATATAGTGTCAAGTACCTTGTATTTCTTTCTTGGGTTCTTTGTCAACTTCTTTCGCGGTCGAGTTAGGCCTCGGTTCTTCTCCATCTGAGCATGTCAAGTGTGAGAATGTAAAGGAGTCTATGTGCAATGAAAGAATCAGAGAGGGAGGAAGAAAAGTTGTAGTAGTACTTACTTGATAATTGATTTTGCGTTTTCCTTCCTTGGTTTCGGGAGATGATGGAATTGTCGTGGTCCTGCCAAAATTGTTTGTTAGACAAAGTCGTTCGGTAACATATGATATAAAAGCGATGGAAGGGTAAACTTCGGCTTTAATGATAGAAAATATATGATATAAAAGAGTCGTACAGTAAAACGGTAATAGAACCATACCTGGAGTAAGTTTCAGCTTTGGCAGCAAGTTTTGCAGCACGTTGTTGTTTGACTTCCTTGTAGAATTCATCTTCGGAGCTTGATTGACTATTTCCTTTGACAACACGGTCATTGCCATCGCCATCGCCATCACTTTCATCGTCGTTCTTTGACCCACCTCCAGCTCTTGCCAACATTTGAATTTCATATTTCCTCCGCCTTTCTCCAACATCATCTCTTGTAGGCAAATCATCATCACCAGAAATGACCTTAAGAATAGAGTTAACCAAACCAGCAAAAACTACCATTAGGCACAAAAGTTATAAATGTAAGGCATTGTAATTTAGAAACAAATCTTTATATCATCAAATTCTAATACTTGCATGTCTTTTTTAGAGTACTTACAAGTTACAACCAAAGAAAGAACAGAAAATGTCTATAACCAAAGAGTTAGTGTTTCTTGTCTTTAATAGTTGGAGCCCTCCTTTCGTTTAGATTTGTCTGGATTTTTCCTTTGTTTCATATCTTGGCTTCTCCATGTTTGGGCCATCCTTTTTGTATTGGGTCCCAATGAAGGTATGGTTTTTTTTCATTTAAAAAATAATAATAAAAAGATCAATACTTGGTCTTCAAGAATGACTTGGTTGTTTCCATCAAATTCTAAACTTGGTAAAACTGAAACTACTTTTACCCAACATGCACAAAACCCCACCTAATTGCCTCATCTATTCAAATAATCCTTATTAGAGGAATAAGTGGGTCAAGTTGAAATATGATTTGAACCTTTGGCTTCTTGGCAACAAGTCGTGAGAGATTTGCTGTACTGGCAGGATTATCTTGGCCCTTCCTCTTAGTAGCCTGAGCACCAGAATCATCATTAAAATCGGCATATGCTTCGAGCTTCCTGCATGGTCCACCAAATAGGATAATTAGTTTTTCGTTAAACCAATTAGGGCAGCGGATTCGAACCTATAACCTCTTGATTCAAGCACACATTTATATTGCTGAGCTATTGTTCTTGTTAGCACAAATAGGATACATGGGTTACCAGAATACAAGAGAATAATGAGTGTGCAATAAGATAAGCAAAGCGATACCGATTAATTGGTTGCAGGTGTTTCTTTGTTCCATTTTGCTTTGGTTCAATTAGAGTGAAGTCCTTCTGTTTTAGCTTTTCTTCAAGCAGGGCTCTTACTTTCAACATTTCCATGCTCTGGACACCCATTTGATTGTCCTACGAATGAAAAGAATTTAACTAAATTAAATAAAATAATAAATAAAATTAAAGAAACCCAAATAGAAACAGGATGATAAGAGCAAAAAAGAATTATAATGAAAATGTGTCATCAACTTAGTCCACGTTGATAAATTACCACTTGTTTACGCTTTTCTTCTTTCTTCCCTTTTTCCTTCAATTTATCCCTGTTCTCTGACCCAGCCTTTGCATTCGGCTGCATATGAAACAAAACCTTACTGGTCAATTTCTGAATGCATCCACCTTCCCACTTACATGGCATCATCAGGAATGATGATTAATAAAAGCTCAAAATATATTTAGCTGTTCTCTGATTTTTAATTCAAACACTCTGTATTCCTGTTTTTACTTTTATGGCATCATCAGTCAGAAAATTAATTTAATGAATTTGATTTTCATTATTCCATTTACAAAATATAGTTAGCATTGAACAGCAATATTCATAATAATAAATAAAACAAACACTCTGTATTCCTGTTTTTACTTTTCTGACTGGTTTACATAGGTAGATCATTTTTTTTTTTTTGAAACAAGGTAACCACGCCCGTCCCTAGGCCAGACAGTTAGATCATTATTCAGTATGTATCGTAGGAAGATATGACAAATTTTAAATCTCAAAACAGTTTCTACAACATGCCATTTTTTAAATGAAAGCACGGGTTGACTTAGAACCGTAAAATACTTTTACGTTATTTTACATTAGAAAAGGTAACAAACACAATATAAACCACAATTACTATATGCCATATTAAATAAACATGCATATAAGACGTTAGTTACCACATCTTAAAATGTGTATATAAAAAAACCTAGTGTAAGATTGAAGTAATATACCAATCTCACTTCTTGGCTATCAGAAGCGTGATGAGAAGACTCCTGATCTTTTGAGAAGAGCTCAGCTAGAACAGGAGCATTATCTTTGTTCAACTTTCCATCTGTTTCTTCTTGGTGATATTTGTCAATGATCTCCTCTAGTTCAGATGGAAGATTCTCGTCAAGTTGTTTCACCTGTGAGGTGTGAACTATTTCATACTTGCAATACAGAAGGGTGACAAAAAGAAAACAGACAATATAAAGACGCTACTACAGCACTACATATTTCCATGCGTAACAAAGAAAAAAAAATATGAGGCCCATGTCTTTCTCTTTGTCTAAGTTTAACAACCAGTGTTTTCAAGGTCATCGTCTTTTTTCGCCTATGGCCACAGGCCATATGCATAGAGGGTATTGTGCCTCTCAAAAAGTCAAGGTAAGCGCCTTCAAACAAGCTCTCGCTGTCGCCTTCCTCACCATTTTGCACCTTGCGTCGTCTTCCCCTCAAGTGAAGGTAAGCGCTTGGTCAATATTTTCATAGAAGCTCAACAACCATGCACACATTTTCATTTAAGAGAACTCGATATGCTTAATTATTATTTAACAAATATTTATATATATATAAGTATATGTTTAATTACTTTTTAATTTTTGTTCGAGTTTTGATGTAGAATCTTAGTTTTTTAATATTAATAATAATTTAAATTTGTATTTTATATCCAATAATAACATAATTTTTGGGGTTTCTTATTCTTTTAACTTTTAATTTTTAATATTATTCGATAAGGATTTGAAATTTTATGGAAGAATATGTTTACTATATCTATTTATGTTTTAAGTATAGTATTTTATTATGCAGTTATTTGTTGCGCCTCGCTTCACTCGAGGCTCGCCTCTTTCCATGAGGCAATCAAACAGTGTTGCCTTTGTTGCGTCTACGTTTTGAAAACACTGGCAACAACAATTGGAGGGAGATTCAAACCCATGACCTCTTAGTCATGCACGTCTAATGTCAGTTGAGCAAACTTTGCTCTGTCTTACTTGATAAACACACTTTTTTTCCATACGTTTCTATAAACTTGATAAACACATTTTCTTCCATACGCTTCTATAATAATAGGCTTCTCAGAGAAAATGGAGGGAAAAAATAGTTATGCATTGATGGAAAAAATAATTTTATCGTAAAGCATATGAAAGTGAATTGAGAGGGGGAAAACCTTATCAAATAAGCTTTTTATCTCTACAAGTCTTGCTATTACAGGATGATCCCGTACTGATTGCCCTTCGGACTTCAGGAGAAGATAGAAGGCTATAGCTTGGGAGTAAGAGAGCAAAATAAGCTTCTTTAGCTCCAAATATTGCAGTCCTGCTCCCACTGCAATTTTCCCATTTTGAACCTAAAGAAATAATTAACAGTGTAAAAACCAGTAAGTTAGTATTGCCCTGAAGAATGCTAATAATTTCCGTATAGAATGTGGAATTTGTACTCCCTTGAGAGTAATACAACAAGACCGCCACCAACAAATAAATTAAAAAAAAAAATCTTAATGAAATTGTTTTTTCATCCAAACAAATAAAAAATAAATAAATCTATAACTTTGTAAACAAAACACAAGTGCGCATTTTAAATACTTATAATAAGTAGGAAACCAAACTTGTGCTTCCATTGTAAGTTATCCTTACAAGTGTTCAGCGTGAATGATGCTAAATTTTAGGCTAAACAAGAGAAAAGCATACCTTGTTTAAAACTGGATTAACTTTGTTCTCAAGCTGATCCACTGCTTCATTCAATTCGGACAGCAAACCAATTAACTCTGGAGCAGAACTGTAATGCCAAGATTTTCACAAGTGAGAGATGTAAAAAAAAGTCAAAAGAGAACTTCGACTTCACAAAGAAAGAGGCAATCCAATTGAAGTGTCATAGTACGATTGCAGCTAGAATCTAAGAAAATTAAGTGTTCATATTCATGTACTTTGAATGATCAATCATAACTCGCCATGGGGAATTTGAGATACTCGGGTCCTTCCCCTGAACTAACCAAATTCTGCTCTCACTTCCTCTCTGGAATACATCAATCCATTCTTCACTTTGTCAAACGAGCATGTCTCCTATTCTTTTTTTTTTTTTTATAGGACACAAAATAAAATTATGTGGGTGTATGGGCTAGCTTACACACTTCGACTCTTCTCATAGAAGAACCGTCTAACCCTACTAAATTTCACTGTCAAGGAAATCCATAAGTAAATTAATTCTTAGATAGGTAGCCATCATGAATTGAACATCACTTTTTAAAGCTTTTCAATGCTTTCTTGACCACTAGGTCAACTCATGATGGTTAAGTCTCATAAGCAATTCCACTATCACTTTAATCTTGATTAGAACAAGAATAGTAAGCCAGCTTCCAGACATTGCAGGCAATTGAGTTTTCATTGAGGAGGCTTGACCAAAGGAAGAGGGTAGTTAAAGTGTAATGAAGGTGATTGCAGCCAAAATGAAGAAATAAGCAATACCTGCTCAAGACATCCATCTGCTCCTCTCTTGTAAGAGCATTAACGTCTTTAGTAATCGCATGATATGTAGCATCCATATCATCTGGAGTTTCATTTCTTACTGAAGTTTTTGCATCAATTCCTTTTGCAGATATTTCCTGCACGTCAGAAATTATGGTCAAGTAAGAATTGATTGAATTCATAATTCAATGAACGAATAACTTCTCCAACTGTTATTTTCAGAGAAAATTGTTGGTAATTCAACACAAGAGAAACAAATGCAGAAGCAAATACCTCTAGAGTTAACTCCCTATCACTCTCGTCTTCAATGCCAAAATCTTCCAATGATAAAGTTCTTGCTTTCTCCTTCTGCAATCGAATTACCTCCTCTTCCTCTTCTGCAAGGGACTCATCATCACTTGATTGGATCTTCATTAAGTTAAAAAAGAAAAATATTATTTCAAGTACAATGGAAGTCTATAAGATCAAATTAAAACTCTTTGCATTGAAAGCACTATAAAGAAAAACAGTTCCAATCTGATTGCAAACTTAAAAAAGGAGAATATCATATTTGAAGTCCTCACTTCAAAATCACGATTATCAGCATCGTAGTATTTGTCTTTTCTTCCACCCCATAGAGTTTTTTGTTCTTCCATGTCTTCATCTTCATCCTCGTGCATTTCATCTTCCACACCACCAAACTTTTCCCTCAAGAACTTCTGTTGTCTAGCAACTATGACAAACAAGCGAAATTGGATCAGATTAAACAATTAATACTATAATTAATTATAATGATACTAAAAAAAGATATTTTTTTAAATTTATAAAAGATTACAAGAAATACTGATTTTTTAATTTATTAGGAATTAAAAGCGTAATAAGCAATATTGATTAAAAAATAACTTCTTTACCGAAAGAATTAATGAGTCAAATTTATATAAATTATTTGTGATTTAACATGTCCCGGTCAATTTTTTTAACAAAAAAGTAAATCACCACAACTGTATTAATGAAAACAGTATATAAAACTATCAGTGGTCTAACATGCCCCTGTCGTTATTTTCAACAAAATGGTACATGTCAGCAATTGTATTGAGTTGGGTCGTGTCATGCTTTTTCGATAAAAAGTTGAATTATGACACATTTATTTGACCCATGAGTTGTTACTCAGAAACAAAAATGAGGAGAGACAAGAAACATATGAACTTTTCAAATCATATATATATTGGTAATGAACCAAGTTTTCATTGAGATAAAAATAGTATAATTACAAAAAAGACTAGCAACTGATACCCATAAAGAAACATGGAGACCTAAATATCCCCAAAAATCCTCCACCCCTCTAAACATCTCAAATCGTATTTCTTACTTTTTGCAGCAAAACCAGTATCGTGGATTTCTTCATCGTCATCTTCATCTTCATCATCAACACCCTGAATAAATAGAGCAAATGTAAGTATTAAGATCACTTTAGTAGAAACTTAAAACTCCCATGCTGAATGTAAAGAAAAATCCTATAAAGTATAAACAAGTAATTACAAAAAGTGTTAACAAAGAATAATGAGAGTAGATAAGCCGCAGATACAAAAAAGAGCACATTCTCCAAGTTACGCCACTACAAAGGAAGAACACTCTATCTCTATGAAATTAGATTTATCTTTTTCCTTATCTGAAAAGATGTGACCACTCTGTTTTTTTAAAAAAAAAAAAAATCAACCATATTTAGGGGGTGGGGGATTTGAACCTATAGCCTCTTGATCACTAGGTCATACATATCTCCAATGAGCTATGCTCTTGTTTGTGATAATTATGCTCAACCATAAATCTTTTTCACCTTATTAGAGATGGCCCGTAAGAACAATTGGGAGAAGAGCAGAAATGTCACACATCAAACATATTAAGGAAATAGAAACTTGGCATATAAAGTAACGAAAGAGAATGAGGGTATGATTCCTCCCAACGACATCTCCTTATACTCATAACTCCTAATTCAAACAATATTGACAAAGATACTTCTACAACATGAGAAAAATGGCGACATTGGAACCTCTAGATTAAAAACAGGCTGCTCAGCATCTTCATCCGAATCCGGATCATCACCATTAATATCGAATGGAACAACATCCCTCTGCCTGTGAACTGCAAATGTGATACAAATCATGAAACTCCATAGTATGCATATGCTCAACCATTATAATACACATGGATATTAAAGAAAAAGATATCCAAAAAATTGAAATATCAGTGAACATAAAAACATCAAACATTGTTGCTAAATGAAAAATATCTTACAGGCATCAATTTCATCGTCCATATCTTCAGATGCAGCATCATCTTCTGCAACTCTTTTCTTCGAGTTCCTTTTTTCTTGCTTGTGACTCTTTTTCTTGCCCATAACTAGATAAATTCAATGAAAATGATAATATACCTGCAACAATTTTTGGTTGCCCGTGTAAGCTATAACCAAAAACACCGCAAATTGTCTAACTTTTCTATTCATATCATCCAAATAGTAGATTAGAACATGACTCACAGTAGTTTTCGGAATAATTTTTCATGGAAAGACAGTTGAATTAGTCTGAACAAATAAATCACATTGTTTACGAGTTACACAAATTGGATTACGAAAGATTACTCCGACCTGTTCTTGATAAGTAAAGGAATATGCTAGAAGATTCATGGTGGATGGTGCTATGGGAGATTTGGATACCAAAAATAAGGCAATTTTCAGCATACCCAATAACTATAAGTCGCAATTTCCAACTTTCGTTCCTATTCTGATATCGTTATAATTACAAATAAAAACGCATCCGTTCTTTCATTAGACAAGTCTAATTTGAGTATCTCAAGGGAGAATAACGACATAGATGGAGATAAGGAGAATACCGATAACAACAAGAGAGCCGAAAATCGGTGAAATACGCTATGGGAGGCTACGACGGCACTGAATCGGATGGTGGCGGCGGCGGCGGCACTGAGCTTCCGAAAGGGAGGAGGAGCCGGCGGGAAGGAAAAACAAGGTAGTACGTGAGACTTGAGAGTGAGAGGAAGATGAAAGGGGTTTTAGGGTTTAACAAATCGGACTGATTCTATTCACATTTTTCTTTTAAGGAAATTATTTTATGTTTTCACGTAGCCCCAAATTTTAACAATGGCGTGTCGTTTTTAATCTGGTAGGAGGGTTTGGCTGCCATTTTGCACTAGTGATTAGTTTGAGCTATTAGAATAAGAATGTTATTTTGAGCGATTAGCATAACAAATTATTTATCTCACTTCCACATGACACACCGATTTAAACTAAACAAAAATGTAGACATGAATTTAATGAATATATATAAAAAATAGATATTTACTGCTATTTTCCTATAATTATTTTAATTTTAATTAATTTCATATTTATTTTCTATTTGTTTTTAACAAAAAAAAAGTTCTTAGAATATATTTTTTATAATAATTCTAAAAAATATATATATTTTTATAATAAATATAAAAAAATATCAAATATATAATGGAATTAAAACAAAAACTATATAAACCTAAGCCCAACTCAATTTATTGCAAAAACTCGGAGTAAATATTCCAAAAATTAAATTTCTTTCGAATATTTCTTTTGCTAACTTAATTGAAATCTATCAATTTGAAGTTTCACTTTATTAAAATCAATTTAACGTGATTAAATCAATTTTTGTTATAATTGAATTTTTTCTAAACTTTTGACATAGGTAGAATTTGTATATTTTCTTTTGGTACACAAGAGAATCTCCTTGAAATTAAGTAAATCAACAACATTAGAGAAAAATAATTAGAATCTTTTTTCATCAACAAAATAAATGATAAGAAAGGAACAATTAGAATTGTTATTCAACTATACATAAGCTTTCATCGATTCAAGTAATGTTACAAAACTTTGAAAGAGGACCAAGAAAGAATAGGGAGATAAAATCTTCATTTGGAAAAAAGAGGGCTGTTTGGCTCAATTTTCATCCTCTGAAGCAGGTTCAAGCTCAAGTATGGCATTAAAACCAAACTCTTTACCTGGTTTAAACAACACTTTCAGTTCATCTGCTGTTTGTGTTGTGTTAACCTTCTTGTCCTTCACATTTATATTTTCCTATGTTGGAGCCAAAAAGAAAAAAAATGAGCTTCTGTTTTTATAGGATACAAATTTACCACAAACAAGCACCTCTACTCTATTATTTTCTCCGTGATCCAATAAAACTTGAATGTCAAAAAAATTCGTAAGAAACTAATTTATAGGTAGGCGGTCATCCAGAATTGAGCCTATAACCTTTTAGTTCCCGTGACTTATCAATCACTAAACTAACCTCTGATGGTTAAATTTACCATAAACATATTTGGATAACCAATTTTCTTAGTTATGTACAAATTTAAGTGTCAACTATGTCTTCAACTTCAGAAAAGTTCAATTACATATCTAGATTTTGAATTATGATTATAGTCTCTAACCTAAAGGGCTAAATACTATCACCAAAATGGTAATGTCACATGTTAATTAGATAAATATTGGTTGATTGAACACAACTTAACCGATAATAGAAAGAAGGAAATGAATAACTTCGACAAAACAAAGAAACTCATACAACATGCCATTTTTGTAAGTAACATATCAAATTCATTTCATAAACCATGTTTTTTTTTTTATGTCCGTGACTGTCCGGGCCAGCTTGTGTGCACAAGCGCACCTCGACTAATGTCACGGGGCATACCGCCTGACCCTACAACATTTGGATGCCAAAGAAACTCGTAGGTATTAATTTGAAATTAATTCCTAGGTAGGTGGCCACCATGAGATTTGAACCCATCACCTTATGCACCCCAAAGCCCTCTATGACCAATTGGGCTACCCCATGATGGTTTCATAAACCATGTTGATCTTATCTTTTTTTTTTTTATATATATATCTGTGATTGTCCGGTTAGCTTGCGCACACCTCGACTAATGTAACGAGACATTCCGCCTGACCTTATAACATTTGGACGTCGAGGAATATCGTAAGAAATTAATTCCTAGGTAGGTGGTCACCATGGATTGAATCCATCCCCTCCTAGCTTACCGAGACACTTTTGACCACTAGGGCACCCATGAAAGTTAAATTGATTATATCTTTTAAAATGATGTGTTCATGAATTTAAAAGCTACTCCTAAACTACAATAAAATACAAATACACTAGGTATAAGCAAAGCAACGACGGACACAACTTACCTTCTTTGCATAATCCGCCATGGTTGAGTTCAATATTTCTTGTATGACAAACTTTGTGACACGGTCCTCACCAAGAACTTCTAAGAGGAAGCTTTTTGGTACCTGTAGGAATTTGTTGTATAGAAATATAAGCCTTGGAAAAAGTATCACAGGTGACAAGGGGCATATAATATAATAGATGATGAGTAAGAATTAAACAACTTCGAAAATTCTTGGAAAGCTCAATGAGGAAGTAGAAAAAGCAAAGAGAAGCACTTACATTTGATGTTTTCCCTGGCAAAGCATCAACAGACACGAAAACATTAGATACCATATAAAGTCAAGTCATTTGCTACGAGAAATAAGAATTCATGAGCTGTAAAACCACCTGCATATGAACTCATATCTATAGAGAAGGTGCTGTAAAACCACCGATCAACTCAAAAGCTTAAATTAATGAGTTCGAGTAAATTTTTAATTGTATCAACCAACAGGTGCTTCGAGTGCTAGTCTATATGGATGAACATGTAAAAAGTTTAAGTTGCATTGCAGCATGAATGAATTGTTGTTACATTGAATGTGAAGGGAGAGGGAAGTCAAGGTACTCACCTCCTTTTTGTTTACGAAATCCCGGCATCGGCGGTGCTGAGCGGGCCAAATTTGTCAAAACCTGATCAAATACCTTTTGTGTCTCATCCCCAGTCAAGTCCACTCTTAGCTGTAGATTAGATTCCATGAGACATTTTTGACAGATTTAGCAAAGAAAACGTGAAAGGGAAGGATGATATGAACCCAACCTTGATTGAAAATGGAAGTAAGAAATAACGGTAAGAAAATTCAATAAGCAAAAACTTCGAGAGGCCTAGACTCTCCCAAAATATCTACACTACAAATTGTGCTAATCTCAAACCCCTATATCCTACTGCATTTATAACCTCTTTTCTAACAAACTATTTATCTAATGAGAATTATGCTTTCCTAACATCCTAATAATATCTTTCCTAAAAAAAAAAAACATCCTAATAATATCCCAAAAAGTTTTCTGCTAATATTTCTAACAAAAGCTTAGATTGATAATAGATTGTTAGTTGGTTTTGGAGGCACAAGTTGTAAGTAAGTGAGGTGACATTAAGATAATGAGAGGGTAGATATATAGAAGGTAGTTTGGGAGAGAGGGTAGCTCTCTGTTTGTTTGTTTGTTTTTTTGTTTTTTTTTTTTTTTTTTTTTTTTTTTTTTAAGGAGGTCCCACAAAAAGAAAAAGGAGGAAAACCCCAAAAACCCAAAAAGGGTTTTTTTTTTTTTTTGAAATCGG
>JBBMEF010013460.1:0-20896 GCA_037832685.1 Sicyos baderoa | reverse complement strand
TTGTTGGCCTCCTAACTTTCTTAAAAAAATTACTAATTTTATTAGGTTAATACGAACAATATTTGTAAAACGTGATATAATGCAAATGAGGTTAATATTCAATTAACTAGTTTAAAATTAAAGTTATTATATAAATATGAATAAAATTATACAATAAATTACTTTTTATTTTTCTACGATGATATCACCTCATTTTTATATTTACCCCATGTTCGATTAAACCACATTTATAATTATATGTATAAATTACTACTTTGATTAATATCTATAAAGTGAGTTATATGTGTAAAAGTTTTTACAAGATTTTGAACTTGGAGATTGTTTTGTTTTAATAGTTGTATACAGGTACCGAATAGAAAAAAAAATGTGCGAAATGGAAAAAAAAACGTATCAAATATTGTAATAATTTTTATGCCGCTTCTTGATTAAAATGAAGTATCATATTTAAATATTTGTTGATTACAAAAAAGTGTAGTAGATAAGTTATCGATGACTAATAATATGTGTCATTTATTACTTATATATGACACCAAATTAGTATCAATCAAAATGAATTGATGATTGTTTGGAAACATCATCTAATAAGTTTCAATGACACTTTATTAAAAAATAAAAGTATCATCAAAACATTTTACATGACACTTCTTAATAAGTGTCATCTTAAATGTCATTGTTAGAAAGTATCATCTAAACAGAATACATGATACTTTTCAAAAAGTGTCATCTAAAAAAAATAGATGATAGGCGATACAATAATGGCGAAAAAGTATCATTTAAAGTATTTATGATACTTTTTTACAATCATCATAACCCAGTTAACTGTTTCTTGTTGCTTTTGATGTTAATTGCAATCTATTTGGAGGTTTAACCGGCAGTTTAGTTGGAATGTTGGAGGTTTAACCGGCAGTTTAGTTGGAATGTTTGTTGATGTACAATGCTCTCATTCTTATGAGATGAATTGTACATTGGTATTTACGTATATATCATTATTAACACATATATATATCCTTTATTTCTAAAAAATGAAAATAAAAATACAAATTCATACCCTTGCCATAAATGGAATACCAATCTTGTGTTATTATAATATAACTTATATGTACAATATTTAGGAGTCAACCTTAAATGCCTAGCAAACAGGAGATTAAGGTCTAGATATTGGTGTACTAAAAAAACATCTATTCAAAAATGGATGAAATATTCTTACCCAATAAATCGTGGTAAAACCCATAAAGAGATGGTATATGCCAATAATAGATACTCATTCATAGTAATACAAACTTGAAGTCCATGTAAACTTTTAGGTTATAAATTTGACTTGTCTTCGAGTTAGCATATGAGCTAGATCATACTTCACAAAATTTAGATAAATGGTTTAAATCATACTTTGATAACCTTGTACAAAATATGATTTTACGTTCTCTATTCGATTCAGACCATTTAAAATAAGTATTGATTTTGAAAATGAATTAAACATTTTGATGTAAGAGAATAAATATTGATCTTGAAAATAAACTAAACTTTTAATTTCTTTTTTGAAGACATAATGAACTAAACCCTCTTTTTTAAAAAAAAAAAAAAAACAAACACACTTCATTCACTATCAATAGAAAGATACACCCTAGCCTCCTCGAAGGAAAAACCACTGACGGGGACAGCCCCCCAATAAATCCAAAGATTCTAAACCACAATTTGGAAGGTGACCAGCCAAAACAAATTAAACCGACCACAATGAGAACCAAATAAGGCAAAAAGCCAATTCGAAACCATGACCTTAGCTAAGCTTGGAAGCATAGCTTTTCAAGAAGGCCGAAAAAACCTCGTCCCCACAACAATGGAAGACTTTAGAAGGCCTTTGGAGGGTAATCCTTGGAGCATAAAGACTACTGAGGTACGTGACCCCACCAAAGAAAAGAAGAGGAGGATCGATCCCGAAAGATATCTAACCTTGCCACGGATCAAATTCACCAAAACAATAAGGGAACAGAAACACAGAAACCATCTAATTTCATAAAAAAATAAAAGGAAAGAAATGAGACAAAATAAATCACTGCAAAGAAAGTAACCCAAAACCGGTTCAACCGAACCGACCGATTTATTCAACAACCTTTTGGAGTAAGAGTCATGACTAATTTAATGGTATACAATATGTTTTGAATGAAAAAGTTACTTTTTTTATGGGAGGCAGCTAGGAAACTATCCACTTTTTATTATTATTATTCAACGACTATCAAATAAAATACTCTTATGAAATGGACAAATTTTCATAAATAAATCCCTATCATTATTTTTTCCTTTTGTTTCAAATATGAACCTACAAATTACATGGACCATATATACTACTCTTTCTCATTATCCATTTTTTTTAATTTATGAAAGAAAATTCTCAAAACACATATGACACACTACTTATTGCTCTAACGCAATATCCAATTCCTTTTATGATAGATCCTTCCCAAAAAAAAAAAAACTTTATTATAGATTTTACTATTGTTATTGATTATATTAAAGGCAATAGGATAGTAATCCATAGCTTAAAGTATAAGGAAACAATTTCAATTTAAATTCGCAAAACTATATAAAATTAATAGTAGAAGATATAATAATTTTTTTAAAAGAAAAAAAAAATAACAATTACTAACACTTTTTAACCGAAAGTGTTCTACTTTCAAAATTAACCCAACTTTTCAAACATTATCAAAGAATATTATTAAGCATATCTATTTCTTTAATATACGGTTCAAAGCATATAAAAACGAATAAAAACAAAGTATATCTAAAGAATTACAAAAGCTTAATAAAAATAATTCTATTAGGATAGGGTTATAAAGAGGTTTTACAAAGTAGTTGAATTCTGAATTAAATTTTAAAATAATTTTATTTTTTAAAACATATATACTAAGTAGATGACAAAATAAGTAAATTCATCAAAAGTTATATTTATAAATTTATTTTTCAAAATTAAAAATTAAATGATTATCACATTAGTTTATGTTTTTTTAGAGTAAGTTTTTTACTTTTTAAACGTATGCCTATTTAGTTTATAAACTTTAGAATCATAAACTATCAACATTGTATCTAATAAAATTTTAAACTTATGCAAATTTTAAACTTCGGGAACTGAAATTGTAATTTAACAAAAAAAAAAAAAAAGAACCCACAAATTTCTACAATTTACCCCTCTCAAAATTGGAGGCTCTATTCTAATTTCTAACTGGCATTCATTTTATCAAGCAACACACAATATTTTCTAAAAATAAAAATGCCTTTTTTATTTACAAATCTCATTATATCCTCAAGCATAAAGAATATAATTTGTACTTATGTAGGTTGAAGGCTTAAATCAACAAAAGCTTAACTTGAGAATTAAGTTTGTATAGAGGAGAAAACATAATTATAAAGGAAGAAAAGATGGAAAGAAAATTATGCTTCTAATAAAGCAGTACAAACACCCCATCACAATAAATTTGTTAAATTTAAATTTTTGTCAAAAAAAAAAAAAAAAAAAAAAAAAAAAAAAAATCCAAGGTGGGTGGGTGTTTGGTTAACCAATAAGATAAATAATAAAATTAAAATTAATTTTAAAAAAAGAAGGACAAATAGTAAAGTTGACGAAAATGCTTTTACAAATAATAATAAAAAGTTCGAAGGAAATGCAGGACCTAGATGTCATTTTCTCAGCCCTTTCATGTGATGCATCAATTTTGCCTCTTATTATAAAAAAAACCCAAATCCTATCTAACCAATTCAGTCATTTGTATGGTTGAAATGACAATTCATAATTATTTGATTATATATTTCGTTGTGTAAATTTGGTACTAATTTAATTTTTAGTTAAGTATTCACAATTAATTAAACTTAAAAATTTTAATTTTACTATGTTCTCTAAACCACTCAATCAATTAAAAATACAAAAAACAATGAAGAACAGCAACAGCACAAAATTTAGCTAAGTACCTCTAACATTCTTTGTCACATTTCTGAAGCTTTTGACCCACAAAAACTAGGTCGAAATTAAATATTTGATGTTCAGACATACACATAATAATTATCAAAATAAATTTACAATATTACAACTCATTCCCACAATTCACACATAATATTGGCTGTACCTATTTGGTAGAAAATTGTTAATTCCAAATTAACCATGTTTTTTTTTTTTAAATTATATGAAAAAAGTGAAATAAGTATCAATTTTAGGATCCAACATATGACATTACAATTAAAATTATTGGGTCCCTAATCCATTTGGTAAATTATTCATGATTTTTTGAACACTAAAAAAAACTCAATTAATTTTTACCGGTTTTCTTTCTTCAATTTCTTCTTCCCCAAACCAGTCTTATTTCAAACCCTAATAATGTTCAGAAATGATTTTGAATTTTCGTTCGTACCATTAATTACGTGTTCCCGTTCGCCAGCGGCGGCAACGGAAGCGGCGGAGGCGGCGGCGACTCTGCTAGGTTTTACTTTCCCGGCGGTTATTTCGTCTACAGCGATTTTCTCAACTCTCTTGCTCGACGATAAAAACACGAAGGTGTCCTTTCCGTCGCTGTTGCTTCTGTGAAGAAGATCTCGAAATTTCCATCTCTTCGACGATCCCATGGATTTGCTCTTTTTGCATCTCTCAAGCGATTCCTTCGGCGACCAGACGCAGTACGTTCCTGGAAGAACTCCGTCAAGCTCGTCGGCCTCCGACGACGAGCACGAATTCGGCTCTTCGCTCATCAGTTTCCCTAGCGACGGACGATGAACTCTCTTCGGCTTCAGTAAATTCTCGCCGCTCTTCTCTTCAACCGAACCGTTCAAGAACAGATTCGTGTTGAAAATCGGATAAATCGGCCTAATCTGGCCGTTGCAGAAGATATCCTCAGCCGATATCGTAACCCTAGGAACAACGGCGAATTCGAACTCGTCGTCTCCGATTTCACCTGCAACAGTCTCTGTTCCGCCATTACCATCCTGTTGAGGTTTTTGGCTGAATTTTTCCGATTCGGCTCCGTTTTGGAGAGAATTAACAACATCAGGCTTCCAATCGAAAATATCTGTATCGGAATCGGATTGATCTCGCCGGACTTCCTCAACGACCCGGGCGGCGATTTCTGCAAATCTGCCGGAGGAGTAGCTGCTGAAGCTAGGAGAGAGAGAAAGGAGGAGTGGAGCTTCACCGCTTTGCATCATTGAGATTCTTGAATTCGCGCCTAATTGTCTGCAACTGCAACTCCCATTTTGAGACGAAGAAGACGAAGAAGAAGAAGAGAGAGAGAAGATAATGGCTTTAATTTGTTGAGAATTATTTATAATTTCTTTTTCACTTTTTGAGTCTTCTTTCTGACAACTACGCGCCACTAAAACGTTGCGTTTCACAATTTTCCCACTCTCTTATTTTTTATTTTTCTAACAAAAATATGGTAATTTTACTTTATATGTTACCATTTTTAATTACTTTCGAAATAAATTTTGTTTGGAAATTTGTTATGAATAAAGATTTTTATGTTCTTTCAATTAATTTAAAACAATATTAATTTAAAATTAACGAGTAAATAAAAATGTTTAACTTAATATTTATCATGTTTAGCTGAAATAAATATTAATTTACAACAAAACAAATTATGAATTTAAGTTATTTGTAGATAAATATATAATATTAATGGCTCAATATATTTGTAGATAAATATTAATTTAGGTTCATAGTTGAGATTTTGTACCTTCATTTGAGTTCTTTTTTCTTTTATAAATTTATGACGTATGGTGTTTTTTTTTTATATTATTGTTATGGTTAAAACCGAGTAGGTATGTTGGTGAAATAAAGATTTGATTAAAAAAAATTAATTTAGAAAAAATATCATAAGGTAATTCAAGTGATGAAAGAAGATTTTGAAGTGCCTAAAATAATGGGTTTAATTTTTTATGGTCACCTACCTATGAATTAATATTTTATAATTTTTTTTAATATTTAAATATTGTAGAATCAATGTGAAAATTATTTTTTGATATGAAATAATGTAACATTCCTAATATTTCTTTTTAAAATAAGTGAATTATTGTCGATTGAGTTTAAAATGAAATTTTATATTAATTTTATATATTTAATTAGTTTAAAAATAATAATCACATTCCAATCATCTATCTCCCATTGTAGGTTGAATTATATACATATAATAAGTTGAGGAATGACATTTTCTAACCTTAGATTAAAGATTAAACTACCAGTTTAGTCTATAATTTTTTTTATTTGTATCTCAGTTTGATTTCTATTTTTAACGAATTAATTGGTCCATTAACTTTGAAGATTATATCTAGAGACACTAGGTAAATTATTTTACAATTACGTTAATTTAGACACTAAACTTATATAAAACATACATTTTAAATTAATAAAAACAAATATATTGAATAAATTTAAATTATATGAAACTAATGGATAGGTTACATATGAGTGTTTTTGAAACACTAGGTAAATTTAAGACATTTTAAAAGAAGGAATTTGTAACTATTTTACCTATAACATTTTCAACAACAATAAAACTATTTTAATAAATATAACTATTTTAAAGATGATAAAAACAAAAACTCGCAACTTTCTTTACCTCCGAGACACGTTACACGACCATCCGTACACGTGGAGGATAGATATAGTTCGTACGTGTTGGATAATTATTTTGTACGGTTCATATTTATTTGCTTTTCTTATAGTATTAGGGATCAGGGAGCAAGTATAGTTTTTATGTTATGTTTCTGTAAGATGTTTTTTTAAAGGTGTTTTTATTTGATGTTGTTAATGTGGAATTTTGAGGTAATTTAGACTTAATTATTTCGGTCCCGTTTGATAATCATTTGGTTTCTTGTTTTTTTTTCTTCAAATTTAAACTTATTTTTTCTCAAATTTCTAACAATTTGTTTCATCCTTTTTACCATGTATACATCTTTCCTTAAGAGAGTGGGGGAAGACCAACCAACTTTTAAAAATAAAAAAAATAGCTTCTCAAAGTTTATTTTTGTTTTTAAAAGTTTGTTAGTATTCTCCTACTTTCTTAAAGAAAGATGAATAAAGGTAGGATGGATGAAGCACATAGGAAATTTAAAAGAGAATAGTCTTAAATTTGAAAAACTAAAAACAAGAAACCAAATGGTTATCAAACGGAGCCTTCATTTTTTGTTTTTTGTTTATTATTTTAAATTTTTATCAAAGAAAGATAGATTAAATTAGATATATTGTAGGACGAGTAGAACACAAAATAAAAAAATTGAATAAAAAAACTTTAAATTTTAAAACAAAAAAAAAATTAATTTTTAAATTTAAATATACAATAACCATCTCATCATATAAAAGACTAAAATAAAATATATATTTTTTAGACAATTTAACTAGTGTTTGTAGGTTCTAATAATGAGTAATAGATTTCTTTTCAAAAAGAAAATAATAAATGAGTAATAGATTTTGAAACAATTACATATCGATTTGTCGTATTATTTTGATTATATACTTGTTAATTATGTCATCAGGTTGATTCGATAACTATTTAATTTTAGATTCTTTGTTCTAAAAATTATGACTATAAATTACTTATTAATTAATTAATTAATTTGTTTCTTTTATTCTATTCACTTTGTACACGTATTGTTCAGAAGAAGAAAAAAATCATGTTTTGAAAATTTTAAAAGTAATTGTTAGAGAAATAGTGTTCACACAAATTTAGCATAAAAGAATTATCTCAAGTGAAGTGTGTGGTTGAAGGCGAGTCTCAACTTCGTCGTTGACGAAGGAGACTAACCGATCTATGTGAGATACTATCCCTAGAACACGCAAGTGCACATGTTCGTGTAGCAAGTTGAATACTGGAAGTCCAGGTCGAACCACAGAAAACCGTTTGTCGAGAGCGAATATAAACGAAGTTGTTTGAAGAGTTAAGATCAGTTGTAACAAGCGACGTGTCGTACAAAATTGAATTTGGTATTAAAAGCGTTAGAGGGAGTTGAGGATTGAAGGTTCGTCAGTGACGAACTGTTCGACGAGTCCTATACCGATCTTGAGACTCTCTCGAGTACTCGAGTTCACTATCTCGAGTGGTTTGTTGGTTCTCTCGAACTCAACTTCATTTTTATCAGTACGCTGCTAGACGAACTCATCTCTGCGTTCGTGCTAGTCTCTGGACATGGGCTGTGGAAAAGTTCGCTCGTTCGTTCCTCTCGGAATGAACGATGATGGTCACGGGTTTCTCAACCTCGTGACCAAACGCCCTCTAAACTTATCAGCCCAGTTCGTCGAGCCTTCGCCACGACGAACCCCTTATTCCCTAACCCTCTAACTTATGAATTAGCTACTCATGATAATACAACGAACAATAACGCAAAACGAAATGCTAAACATAATATGATTAACGGTTGATTAAGAAAGATCCTTGCCAAAGTAATGGAAGTGCAGATAATTAAACGAGGAAGATGAACTTAATAAGTGCTTTATAAACGAAAAATGGCTCCGGTGAAGGTTCCGGTAAAACAGAATGAGTAAACTAAGGAAATGCAACAAATAAGCTTAATAAAGAAAGCTTTTGGTCCGGCCAAACAGCCCGTCGACCAGAAATAAACTCAGGAAGGAAATAAACGCTGGTATTCGTCGGAATGGTGATGTACACGGCCGGAGCTCTGGAGTTTCCTCAATAGTCTTTTCTCTCCCGAACTTCTTCAACTCTTTCAACGGAGGTGAGCTCGTTCTTAAATAGGCAGCCGACAAACCCTGCCAACTGCTCTGCTCTGCTCTGCTACGTTCTGCTCCACGATCTCCTGGGCCTGCTCTGAAATTCCTGCTCCGTGTCAGTACGGACGCGTCGCCTCAACGAGCGGCTGGGATTGCTTGAGTTCTTCTCTGGATGGAAGCCACGTGTCTGGGTTGATATTCTTTCCGAGGTTCAACTCTTTCGTCGTAGTCTTGACTCGTCGATATTAACTTTGTGATCTTCTCTTTATGCGTGATTTAGCATTGATGATTGGAAGAGGTGCCTTCGTTGATTTGCTTAGTCGACTCCGTCGTCCATATTATCGTCGGTCTTATGTTCGCTGCAAACGAAGAACAAAGCATCATTTTCTTACAAAACAATTACTTTAGAATGCTAAGTTACTCTTCGTTACATTGACTCCGTTAAATAACTTCCTAATCAGAATACTAAAGGAAGTTCGTTAGTGACGAACATATTATAATTAATGATGAAAGTTCACATGCGTTCCTACTTGCTGTTAGCGATTTTCAGTTTATATTTATCTATTTTTCTACTTTTAAAGTTATCACACCCCACGATTTTTTTTTTTTTTTTTAAATTATAAAAATAAAAATTAAATTATAAATTTTTTATAAATAGTATATTGAAATTGAGAGATTAATATTTTGATTACTCGTAGAAGATACTATTAAAATTCTGTTATTTTTTGTTCTTCTAGTTTCTTCTTCTTCTCCTTTTTTCTTTTTTTTTTTTTTTAAATTTTTATTTGAAACCTCTTCTAGTTTAGTTAATAACATTTAACACACAAAAAAAAAAGACATCAAATGGCACAATTTGTTATTTTAAACTTAAGAGATGTCAAAAAATTCTATGAGATGTGTCAAAATTTTCAATAAGACTAGGGAAAGAAAATTTTTAAACGCGTAATGATGAGAAAATAAGTTGGGTGGAAAAAAATTTCACCCGATTATGACTCTTGCAATTAGTTCACAAATTCAAATTAAAATATCATTTTTGTCTCGCCATTCTAAGTTTTTTCTTTCTTTTTTGAGAAACTCCATTTTAAGTTTTAGTATATGGTTTGAACAAAATTTTAATGACATCTTACCTGACATTTTAATCAAGAAAATTATGACTTCGATCTTTAATTTATAATTATTATTGATTTTTCTTTTAAAAAAAACCATCTATGAATTACATAAATGTTGTTTAATTTTAATTTGTGAAGTCTAAAAAACCTTAAAATTAATAAGTTTAAATTATTCGCAACTTTTGTCAAAATTGGTGTACAACAAGAATTTTCATGCAATAAATATCTCTCTAAAATATAGGAATGGTAAACTATATACAAATACCAGAAGTAGACATTTACCAATATTTAAAAAAAGAAAAAAAAAAGGAAATAAAACTTAAAGATCAGGAGACCAAAATAATATTTAAACTTCTTTCTAAGAACTCAATCATAAGATTTATCATTTCCAACCCTGATTATTTAGTGTAGATTTCTTTTTCTTCTTCTTCTTTGAAGTTCTCATTTAAGAAGGGTGCAGGTCAAAAGCATAAAAAAAGACTTTATGAAACAAGAGATTTAGTGACTAAATAAAAAGTATATACTAGGGTTGGAAATGACAAGAATATAATTCTTCTGCTGGAAGAGTTTAAATGTCTAAAACTTTAATCTATTAAATATATAGAATTCAATAGTGTTAGTCTACATCTATCAACCAAAATGTTATGTGTTGCAATCCCTTCAAAGGGTGTTTGTTTGTCAATTATTTTAAAGAGAATTAGATTGAGCATTTATTAGTTACTTAAAAAAAAAATTACATCCAAATAAATTTTTGTATGTAACAGCCCCCGATCTATCGCTAGCCAAGATATTATCCGCTTTGGCCCACTGACCTCACAGGTTTGCTTCTTCACTACCCCATTTGCAGTCTCGTTCACACTTTGCGACGCAATCGCCTGGGTAGCCCAATTGGTCATAGAGGGCCTTGAGGTGTATAAGCGATGGGTCGGGCTGTTACAAATGGTATCAGAGCCAGACATTGGGCCGGTGTGCCAGGTCCATCGGGACACTGGACCTCTAAGGGGAGGTGGAAACTCATAGGGGAATCCCACGTCGGTTGAAAAAGGGAACGAAGCACCCCTTATAAAGGGTGTGGACATCTTTCCATACCAAGACGTGTTTTCCCCATAGATGGAGAAGCAAACACGTGAGGTCAGTGAACCAAAGCGGATAATATCTTGGCTAGCGATGGGTCGGGCTGTTACATTGTAACTAACTCTTTATTTTTAACTATTTAAAATAATTTCTCATTTATAATTCTTCATTTCTAATTGACTTAGTTTTCATTCATTCATTTTCAACTATTCAAAATAACTTATTTTAATTATTCATTTTTAGTGATTCATTTTCAAGTACTCAAAATAACTCATATTTCAAATTTACATCCAAACAAGCTGTTATTCTTTGTAATTTTCTATAAAACAAAATCACATCCAAATAAGTGTTTTTTACCGTAACTCCTCTATAAAAATTTACATGCAAAATAGGTATTACAAAAATCTCAATTTTTTAACTCATCAAACTAACTCCTAATTCAAACACCTCCGCAATGTCCAATTGTTGAATTAAAAACAAAATGAAATTCCATATTTGCCCTTTTGGTTTCTACTCGAGAAAATACTGAAATATATCAATATCAAAGGGAAGCTTTTTTGGTTGTTGAAATTGGAAACCATGAGAGCTCCGTGTACCGCCAGAAAGAAAGCCAATTGGGTTAAAATAACATGGAAGGTGATATAACATATCACTGTCATCCATTCCCTGATTGACACGTGTAAGGCTTTCATGCATGTACAATCTACGCGTACATGTAATCGTATCACCGCCCTTTGGCTTTTACCTCATTTATCTCTGTTACTATACTACGTCGTTTAGTGAAAATGACTTCACAATTTATTCCATCGCTAATATTCTTTTGTATTTTCCACCGGCTACGAAAGTAAAAGCGCAAATAAAAATAAAAATAAAGTTATTTCTTTATTTCTTTCTTCTCTCCTTTTGCTTTGTGATGATGTGATGAAGAAATGAACATGTCCATTTTATCGAAGGAATACAAATTTAGGTATTTTGTAATTTGAATTTTATTCCATCATTTTGTAGGTTTTAACTTCATTTTTGTTGTTTTAAAATTGCATTAAAATTATATAAATAGAATATAGAATTGCTTGACTATCGGGGGAGAAATTGATGTTGAAAATTGATGGTTTTTATAAAAAAGTATTTGGAACAAAGAGAATAAAAATAAGTATAAAGAATAATCATTTTACTTATTTTGAGTCATCCACAATAATTTATTCTCATAATCAATATTCATTTGTACTATAATTATTAATAATTTTTAGGGGAATTTGCATGTATATTACAATAAGGTAAAAAATTGCATAAATAGCAAAATAATGAAAATATTTGCAAATATAGAAAAATCAGATTTATAGACTTGATCAATAGTATCTGATAGACTCCATCAATAATGTCCGATAGAGTCTATCAATAGCATCTATTCTTTTTTTCTATCAATGGTGTCTCTCTCCCCCCTCAACAATATGTTACATTCTTTATTAATCATTTTAAGTACTACAAACACAAGTATCAGTTCTTTCTAAAGTGTAGAAATTGATCAATAATCGATTGATTCGTGACTTTTTTTGTATAATAATTCTAATAATCATAATACTTTTTTAGTTAAAAAATAACTACAATAAGAAATTTAAATTTGTGACTTCTAATTAATTATAATAGCACATTTATATTAATTAAGTTATTGTGTTATTTTAAGAAAATTAGAATACTCGATAATAATATATGATAAATATTGTGCGTTTTATATTGTGGATTGGTTAAAACTTGATTTCCAGGAGTTCTAGAAAAAACGTATATGATTAATAAATTAAAATAAAGGAATCAAAGATCATTGTCGGTGGCTTTAGGAGCACTTAAAAAGGAAAGAAAACAAAAGAGAAGAAGCCATATATTATACCCAATAGAATGGACAGTTTTTGCGATTATTTTTTGGAAAATAATTTTAAAAACAAAATGTCTCAACCATGCCCCAAGCTTTTTCTTATTCCCTCTTCCTTTTCCTTTTTGTTATTTATTTTTAATTAATGAGAGATTTTCTTTAGAATAGTCTAATTTTACAAAATAATTATAATTTTAGTCAAATTTAAAAAAATTTGCATCCATAATCAAATATACAATATAAATAATACGCATCTGTATTATGTATTAGTTAGTCAATATAAAAAATATTACTTTTATACCGTATATTTGACTATGATTGCTGTATTTTTTTAAAAATTGCTTAGAGTTATAATTTTTTTTTATCAATTTGGTCTATTGGTGCAAAAATTTAAGTGATAAACTTTAGAAAACAATAATAATAATAAAAAACATCTCGAGGTTGAGTTGTTGCCACGCTCTCCGTTGTCACTTTTTGAATCTAATCTTAATATATATATTATTTTTTTTGAAATGAAAATTGAAGAAATCTTAATTCATAAGTTTTTGCAATTGCGATGAATTATGATTACACTACATGTAATAGATATATTCGGGTAATTATTTTGAAAGCAAACTTAATTGGCCTTTGGTACTCATAGTAAGTTCATCATTTCTTTTCATTCGCTTCCATTTCCTTTGCCGATTTTATGGTAAGAAGATAATGCCACTTAAATTAAATTAATTACCTATAATTCGAATAGTAATAATTAATGATAAAATCCGAACAATGTTGACGTTGGATTGAAGCTTTTTCAATTTGAAACCTTCCCAAATTTTATTATTACAAATGCTTACTTTTATTTTCATCGCTTGAATCTATGCTCATTAAGATTTATGGGATTTCTCATTACCAAAGTCTCATTCATAATGATTAGGCATTTGGCAAAAGTATTATATAACAAGGTCTTTGTACATTTAAGTCTAAAATAAATTAATTGGCAAATATAGTAAATTTTATCTTTTAAGTACTTGGTTTTATTTATAAACTATGTTTTGACAACTATTTAAAATATATATATATACCTCTCATATCAAATAATGTTGAATTTTTTTTTAAAAAAAAATCAAAGTTTGTTTTTTCTTTTGAAATTTAACTGCTCAGAATTCAAATATTCAACGGAAATAAAATAAATTTAATTTTACAAAATTAAAAATTAAATAATAATCCAACAAGAGACCTAATTAATCGAATGATTTTTGTGATACAAAATTATGATGGTAATGGTAGATAGGTGCATCCAAACTTCAACTAATGGTAATGCAATTTTTCTGTACGTTATCGTCTAATTCAACTTAATAAATTACGGTGTGACATAAATCATAAAAGGAAAATTAAAAAAAAAAATGAAAGAAAAATATGGACAAACAATTCATGAAAAATACAACATATTATATAAATGAGAATGATATTGATGGTTGGTGGAGTATGATGATCTTGTTTGTGGTCTCAATCTCTCAATTTATATAAAAAATAAAAATATAAAATATAATTCACATATTTATTTAAGTTTTTGGGGGGTTTTGCTAGAGTAGTGAGTCATTATAATTGATTTCAAGTCATTTCATCATATTAATGAAAGGAAATAAAATCTTACCAATAAAAAAAAACATACATTAAAGATCTCCTATTAATTGTTTTTTTTTTAAATCTCCTATTAATGGTCAGATAACCTTTTTATCCAGCAATATATTATATATCATGAATCTGGATGAATTCTCTTGTTAATTAATGGTATAATTTCAGGATAGTCGTCATCTAATCATCTTAATAGATTGCTAAAAAAAAATTAAGAAGAAAAAAGGACCAATACAAATAGACTTTTTACTTTCATAATTTCAATTTTCATCCGTATATATATTTTCTTCCCTTTTTTTGAAAATGATCCATATACTTCTAATATATCTTTAAATTGTCATATTAATTTAAAAAACACTTTCCAGAAAATTATATAAACTGATTTTCCTTCATAGATTTTGGAAACATACTCTTGTGACTTCCTCGAAAATTATTAGTATTTTTATGAGAATTTGTACTGTATATCAACTTTAGATCAATATTTGATTGTATTCAATCAATTTGTTAAGCGATTGAGCTCTATCATCTTTATTCAATTGAATTAATCAATTAACAGTGATTGAAGTCAATCACACTTTTTAAATAACTCATTTTTCGTTTTTGGTATATGTGCAATTGTTTTCAATGTTGTGTTATAAATGCAATTTTTTAGTCTATTTTTGTTATACATGAAAACCCCCTTATTTTTTTTTTTATCATTTTACCAAATTTGAGATTTACACATTTGAAAGTCCAAAATTAACGAGGAAAATGTAGGGGGATATTTTGGGTGAGACAATACCCTTTTCATTTTCTTTTTTTTTTGTCAAATATGGAGAGAAAAAAAATCAACCCATCCAGGACAATTAGGACAGTGGTTTTATCAAAAAAAAAGAAAAAAGAAAAAAAAAGGTTGCTTGTTTTTCAAATAATTTGCATTCAAGAATACATAATGTTGTCAAACATATAATAATTTCAATCTTTTTTACAAGACAAACATGTTTATTATGACAAATAAAGATGAAAATTGAACATTTCATCAATTTGACAAGGTGTTTGGATATGTTTTGATTTCTAAGTCAACTCTAAAACAAATTTGCTTTTTGTGTGATTGGAAAAATGTTTTGAAGAGCAAGTCAATGGTTTTGTCTTCTTTTTATAATAAAAGGTGTCTTCATGAGTCATTAGCAATCTCGATATTTTTGGTATAAATTTCATCTCTAAAAAATGGTTTAATTTAGAGTGTGTTTAATTAGGCAAGGGCTTTCGCACCATTGCCTTGTTTAATAAGGAAAATTATAGTAATTTATGTTTGAACTGTAGATATTAATAAGACAAAATATTATGGTCTTCAGTTATTATAACTAATATTTCTCATCCTTAAATGGGGTTCTCATCGCCCCTAGTTTTTATTATTTTTAAAAGTTTCAACCTAGTTGGGATGGTGTTTTTAGAAAAAACTTTCTATTTTTTTTCCTCATATTCAAGCATTAAGTTAAGGAGTGTTCACTTCATGATAATCCAAGATTCTCATGGAATGGGTATATAGATTACCACGTTTTTTTACAACAATTGTAAAAAAATCTAAGCATCCTGATATATCGGCCGGGATCTTAAGATGTCCACTTAAGAGTGATTTGGATGTCCTCGTGCATAATGATTTTTTTAATAAAATTTTATAATTTTATAATTTTTTCTCTATATTTTGTGTGTAGTTTGTACCTTAAAAATAATAATTTATATGTTTTTAATATATAATTAATACATTAATAATTAAGTATATATAATTAATTATATTTATATTTTGTTTTAAATGTATTGAATTCTATAATATTTTGATTATTTTCAATAAAATTTTAAAGTGCATTAATTTTTGTTATATAATTTAAAATACAATATTCAAATTAATAAAAAAAAATGATATATAGATTTTAATTATATAAATTAATGGGTAAAAGTTAAAAAAAAAAGCTCAAATTTCTAAATTTTCCGGGCATTTAAGATATTTCCACGAACAAAACTTATAAAACAAGCACACTATTTTAAATACCCATAAAAATATTAGTATAAATTAAAACAAACATGATAATTTAAGGATGTCAGACATCTTAAATTTCAGACCTCCAAAAATTTCATTATCCCGATTATCACAAAGTAAACAACCCTTCAATTAACCACCAAAAACAAAGTGTTGTCGTCCCGGACGAAATTATCAAGATCAAGCTACAACAAAGCTGAAATCATAGAGGTTGAATATTCGTAGCAACCATTATATACTCCCAAAATTTGTGCTTTCAAATTATATATTTCTTTGAATAATAGGCTGGATAAAAATATGATTTTCTCATCACAGTTAATATAATATAAGTACATCGCATGTTAAGATCTCAGAAATGTCCCACATTGGAAAGTGGGAGAGTCCAACATCAATATAAAAGAGATATGGGTTATACTCCCCTCATTACCAATTGGTTTTGAGGTGGAACCCCATAGTCTCTCACATGGTATCAGAGCCCATAAAGCCCAAACGGGTATTCGGTCCAATAAAATGAAATTGAGATCCGATTCAAGATTGGTGAGCCCAAAAAGAGGCACCATATGTTAAGATCTCACAAATGTCCCACATTGGAAAGTGGGAGAGTCCAACATCAATATAAAAGAGATATGAGTTACTCCCCTCATTACCAATTGGTTTTGAGTTGGAACCACATAGTCTCTCACATCGCACATATATATTTACCTCATTTCTCTTATATATAATTTTTTAGTTTCTTTTATATGAATTGAACGATATTTGTGACTTGAAGAAATAATCAACTTATTATTACTATCTTATATATAATGACAATAGATTACTATTTCTTTTGACCATATCTATGAGTTATTAGTAGTTGTTCTTTATCTATTTTTATTTATTTTTATATGGAATTTCAGTTTTTAGTACTTATATCTATAGTTTAGGCTTCATCTATTTTTATTTATTTTATTAATATTTTTAATTTATTATTATTATGATCAAGCTAAAAATATAATTATTTCATTTTCATATAAGAATGTGTTAGTAGAGGAACAAGAAAAGATAAGTAGAATTACTATAGGTTGTGCAGGTTGTGCTCTAGAAATGATAAAGGATAAGTTAAGTTCACTCGTGAGTTATGAAACAAAAATTTCTATGAAAACATATCTCGAAGATCCAAACTTCTAAGACTAATCTTCTATGGTAGGTAGAAGCAAGTTGGGAAGAGAAAAAACTGAAAGTGGAAACTCAATAATGAAAGACAAGTTGAAAATAAGACAATGCCATTCCCTTTGTCTAATGGGGGCATCATTTTCTCCAAGGATTAATTCAAACTTCTAGTGGATCCTACATTTCAACAATAAACTTCATACTTATATTTTATGACATTTGCAAAATAAAAAAACACCATATTCAACTCTATAATCAAGAAGGAAAAATGAGAAAATTCAGAGGAACTAAGAAAGAGATCGCTGTTGTCTTCAACCACAGACATTTTCTTATTCTCTGCAAGTAAAACAGTAACAATAACATTGCTGATAATGCTTACATTTTCGATTCGAAAAACAAACATTTTCTGTACAGTATGGTGATGAAGATACATGTTAGTTGAGTCACGAATTTTGATTCGAACTTGTTGCTCGAATTCCCGCCTCTTTAGCACTCCCATATTGTTATAAACAGAACAGACAATGCAAACTTCCAACCCAATTACCGTAACTAATTTGGTGAATCTACACTCCCTGCTGCTTTCTGTTCATTTCTTGCTTCATTTTCTTCAAATCCAACATCCCCATTACTTTTCTGCACAAACAAAAATGGCTAAGTCAGCTCAAGGCCTTTTTATGATTCATGGAATCTACAAAGAAGTTTTCCATATGGGGCTTCTATCTGAGTTGGGTTTGTTTTCTTTCAAGACCCCAATTGAAAATTCAGAATCACAAAAGGAAGAAATAGATAGAACTTTAAGGGCCAAAAAGCAAGGGATTATTAATAATACATGATGCCAAGGAGAGGTTGTTGATGAAGACTTTCTACAAGCAAAAGTAAAGATTCTACATAGCTTAGCAGGTAAGCATAAGAAAAGTTCTAGGCCAGCCTTTTGCTATTATATGATATGATCAAAAGGGCACAAGTGTTTGCATTACAATACAAATAATTGATCTCTTTATGTGAGTGAACAATAGGACACCAAGTCAAAAGGAACTAACTCTATAGTTGATGCCTAAGCTAAGTTGATACCACTCTTCTTTTCATATTCCATGGGCATGTAAGCGAATTCCAAAACAAAAGAACATGGACAGATATATTATCAACCACGAGGTTTGTGGTTCGAGTCCCCCAGGCCCCACTCGACTATTATTGTAAAAAAAATAACATGGGAAATGAAGAATTCAATACCTGTGCCCTGAATGATTTGATTACATGTATCAACAACTTGTCGCCCGCTATCCGTCTCACTCGCTTTATCAGCTCATGCCTTGAAATCTTGTGATCCTAGAATTCAGAAGCAGAAAAAAAATGAGATCACCCTAGCCATAAAACATTACTTTCAAAATGGGAAACAAGAACTCCCTACATAGACAAACATAAGTGATCAAATCAAAATTTACTTACTCTGTGGTCTTTGTGATGCTTGGTAATCATGACAATTTGAGGGGCTGGTAGAAACTTGGATAGAACAGAAATCAGAGTTGAAAATGGCATCCAAGGGGAAGTTGGCATTCTCAAAGGATGTTTGGCTTTCAAATTACCTACACAATTGAAAACCCCATTAGAATCAAAATCAAACCATGACCATCCATTTTCCTTAACAAAACTTTCAAAAAGCAAGTTCCAATTGGATTGTTTTCTATAACCGAGAATCAGAGCTTTGCTCTCCTAATATCTGGAGAAACCTGTAACCATCTCAAGGTCCAGATTCGAGAGATAAAAAGAGATTTTATAATTAAGCTCAACTCGTGGTGATTTGATATTTCCAAGGAAGCAGACCTTGGAAGCCTAGGTCTCAACCAACGAGGGCGCCCTTCAGGAACTAACTCCAAGTCGATTATTACTAACCTTTCAAGCGAGGAAGAGTTCTGAAACTAATTAGATACTCAGGCAAGATGTGAGTATTCATATGTGTGCTCCAAACAACATATTTCTTTGGTGCAAAGAGATCATCAACACCAGAATCAAAAGCTTCCGAACTCGGATGGCTCTGTCGAGAACCCGGAACCATGAGCTCGGATTTTCCCAATATAACACGGCAAAGCAATAGATGCCTCAACCCATCTTCATCAACAACAGTATCTTCCAGACTACATATAAAATTAAAACAAACAAACAAACAATCAAAAGGGGTTCAAATTTACCAATCACAAACAAACTCAAAAGGGTTAACTTCAAAACTGACCTTTCTAATGGAAGATTATCAGGGGAGAGATAAACGCCACAGCCAAGAACATGAGAACTCTCAAGCTTGTTACAATGGGAATCAAAACCATAGCCCAAAATGGTGTTAATTCGATCCTTTGAAGCTCCAAACCAAGCGTACTTAACATTAGAATCGCCCCCATTTTTCTTCTCCATTGCTTGCGAGAAAATCTGAAACGTGTGCAACCGGGCTTGCCCAACAAGGGTTGAATGGCTGTTCTTGTGAACGGCCGAGACCGTAGCTTGCGGGCCAAGCAATCCGAAACCGTTCACGAATCTTCTCTTGATTAGGTCGTGGATTTTGTCTTCTTCAACAAGTTTCACCAAACCCTCATTGATCCATTCCAGTTTCCCCACACTGGGCCCTGAAATTCCGCTTTCAGAGTCGGAAACCACCGAGTCCTGATCGGGACCCGTCGAATCGCCGGCGTCGGAGAAATCGTCAGTTCCAAATTGGTGAAACTGTAACCGACATTGATCCTGATTGTTCTCCATCGACTAGGAAAGAAAACAGAGTACTAAAACAGAGATATCCCAAAAACAATCATAAACTCAACAATGGCGGTTCCAATGGCGAAATCAGTGAGAGAAATCAAATACACACAGAACCCAGATCAAGAAAACAGAGAAGCGAAAATCACAAAGAAATAAATCGAACCCGGTAATCTTATTGGATAAGAAAACAAACCCATCACCGCCAAAGTGGGGTTAGGTACAGAAACTTAGAGCCCAAGAAACTGGAAGTTGAATTTGATAGTGGGAATCGAAGAAGAAGAAGAGTGGCAGTTATAAGGATTTGGAACAAGAATTGAACGGTTTGAATTTCTGGGGATTGTTTATTTATTATTATGGGCGATGGGCTGATAGTTTTTGGTTGAAGTCCAATTGGGTAATGGTAGTAAATGGCTACTTTTTGAAAAACAAATCATGAGATGTCTACCAAGTGAGGTCATTAAAATGGATGGCTATTTTATGTGAGAGAGATTTTTCAATTCCCAAAATACCCTACCCTCAATTGCAGAGTCCTACAAAAAAAAAAAAAAAATATATATATATATATAAATCAAATAGCCTAAGATTGAGGGATCCTCCCCCACAACAACCATTTTATTCAATTTAGA
>JBBMEF010013449.1:0-20898 GCA_037832685.1 Sicyos baderoa | reverse complement strand
TATTATTATTATTATTATTATTATTATTATTATTATTATTATTATTATTATTATTATTATTATTATTATTATTGTATCTAAAAAATGTGAAAATGATTTGTTGGATCAAATAATAAATTTGATTTTACTAAAAACCTATTGTATTCAAAATAATCAAAGATAAGAACACATGTGGGATTAATGACATCCAGGGGGCAAATTTTCAAATTTATTGCCAAACGAAGTCCAATTTCAAATTTATTGCAAAATGGGGCCGTCGCGTCTTTCAAGACGCGACGATCCTTTTTTTTTTTGTCGTGTCTTTCTGAAAAACGCGACCAAAGGTAAAACGGTATCTTTCAGAAACCTGTAACGAAAAGTTGGGTCGCGTCTTTTAGAAAGATGCGACCCCATTTTGCAATAAGTTTGAAATTGGACCCTGTTTGGCAATAAGTTTGAAAATTTGCCCCATGAATGCCATTAATCCACACATGTGTGATGTGAGCCACGTGAACTTCAAATGTCTAAGTAAATGGAGAATATTCATATTGAAGATTGATTAAAGAGAACATAGAGAATTTCGAATAGCTTACCCTTCTTTAGTAATCTAGGTGTTGCATTATGTCTTGAACGAGTCTTTTATCTCGCTTAAAACCCTAGTCGTTTTTATGACATTTGTCTTTGTAATTCGGCTCTCTGAATAAAACTGATTTTTCCTCTCCGTCGGTGGACTAGCCAACACAACGTTGGTGAACCACGTAAATCTGTGTATTTTTCTGCTCTTCTCTTCTCTTTTACGTTTATTGATCTTCGATTATCGATTGTTTGGTTTCCGTTTCACAACACTAGGCAAAGTTTCAATATGAGTAATTTAGTAATCACTTTAAAAAAAAAACAATCAAATCTATAATCTTATATTTACTTACTAGAACTTTAGTTGGCACTGATCACCAATTTAATTACAAATTATGTTCTTTCACTAAAAATGATATTAATCAATGATAATTGACATATATTTCATATATGAAAAAATTTTGGGTGGAACTCAGATTGCACCCATACCATGATATCACTCAGGTAACACCTATATCATCTCACTTTTTTTACTTTATAAAAATCTCGATTCATAAATGAGTTTACCGATATAAGTATGACCAAAGGAAGAACTATATAAATTCGCATATGCTTTGATCAACAATTGTAAATTAAATAACAAAACACAAGGCGAGAGAAAATATATATATAGAAAAGAAAAAACATGAAAGTTTGTGAATATGAACAACACCTAAACTGCCTCCTTTGTGTCTGCAGCCACATGACTCCCATCGTTAATAAACCTCTTCCAAAACCAGTGCTGCTTCCACACTTTCTCCGTCATCTCTTCGATCGGAACGCCCTTCGTCTCCGGCACCAAAAACAACACAAACAACGACATCACCAACACCCAACCCGAAAAGAACAAGAAGATCCCAAACTTCATATGACACAACATCGACAAAAACGACTGCGCGATCACAAACGTAAACATCATGTTCACGCAAACCGTCACGCTCTGCCCCGCCGACCGCGTCTCCAACGGGAAGGTCTCGCTCGGTATCAACCACCCGAGCGGACCCCAAGACCACGCGAACGACGAAACAAAGCTACACACCATGAGCACGACGACGACCGCCATCCCACGCGACATGTCGTTCGCGTCATCCCTCAGCCTCACCCCCAACACAACTGCAATGACCGTTTGCGAGAGGAACATTTGCACCCCGGCTTCCAGCAGCAGCATCCTCCGCCCGACCTTGTCGACGGAGTAGACGGAGACGAGGGTGGAAAGGACGTTGACAGCACCGGTTATGACGGAGGAGTAGAGAGCAGCGTCGTTGCCGAAGCCTAGCGTGTTGAAGAGGACGGGGGCGTAGAACATGATGGCGTTGATGCCGGTGAACTGTTGGAAGATTTGCAAGGCGACCGCGATGATCAATGGGGGGCGGTTTTGTCGGGTTAAGAGGTTTTTGAAGGGGTGTTTTACTTGTTGTGCTATGCGGCTTGCTTCGAGGATCTCGAGGAATTCGGGCTCGACGTTGTCTGTTCCTCTGATTTTTTTTAGAACGGATTTTCCTTTTTCTAAATGGCCTCGCTCGATTAAGCTGTTTGGCGTGTCGTCGACCATGATCGCTCCAACTGTTAATAGCACGGCTGGAACGCCGGCTAGTGCTAGTGACAGCCTCCATCCCCATCCGCCTTCAATCCTTCATTCAAGATTAGGATTTTTTAGCAAAACAAAAACAGAGTTGGTGACGCCGGTGTTGAATTGGTTTACGATCATATATTAAAATCATTGGGCCACTAACCTTCGATTAAACTGAATTATTTTTGTACTTATTTTGAAATTAAATTGTAATTTTTAAAATCATAGAGATTAAATTCTAATTTTTGTTGAATAATAAAAAATACTAAATTTTAAAGGGAAATTGTACTAAATAGTTCAATTTTACAAAATAATTAGAGATGTAGACAAATTTAAAAAATTTAGCATTCATAGTCAAATATACAATATAAATAATACATATTATGCATTAGTTATTCGGTATAATAAGTATTACTTTATACCGTATATTTGACTATAGTTGCTAAATTTTTTCAAATTTGTTTAATGTTGTAAATATTTAGCAAAAACCCCAATTTTAAAATCATGGTTACTAAAAAAAAGTATATGATTGTTTTTAAAATTTAGAGTCTAATTCGTCCTTACTTGGATGTGCCATAATTGATGAGATTCGCAAATAAAATCCCGACGGTTACATCAAACTGGAATAATATATTCAAAGCCCCACGAATCCTCGTCGGCGCAATCTCCGACAGGAACAACGGCACAGCCTGTTTTTCCGACAACAAAGCAAAAACAGAGTTCAATTCCAAATCCGTTATTCAACAACCAGATCCCATATCAGAGTTTCCAATCTAACAAACAAACCTGATTGGCGAACCCGACGCCGCAGCCGAGAGAAATCCTGCCGAGAATGAGCATGAGGAGGCTGACGGCGGTGGCGTTCAAAACGGTTCCGACGAGGAAGAAGATGCCGGCGATGAGCATGGTCTGTTTCCGACCGAGAGCTCTGGTCGTGTAGGAAGCGACAAACGTGGCGGTTAAGGCGGCGAGATAGAGGGACGAGGTGAATAACTGTAATCCTTCGTTGTCGTATTTGCAGTAATTGCTGTCGTCTCCTTGCTGTTTTTGAGTCCGATCGTATACTACTGGGAAGAACTTTTTTAAGAACGATGGCATCGACGTCACTCCCCCTGTTCCGACATGTCGAGTTTTTCACCGTCGTTAAAAACAGGCATAAATAAATTAAAAGATAGTTTTTTTATGTTTCAAAAATCAAATGTTTTTTTTATGTATTATAATAATAACCAATTTTAAATTGTTATGTGTTTTCTATCTAATAAATAAAAATAACATCAATTGTCTTTTTTATGTTTCAAAAATCAAATATCTTTTTTGTGATTGGTAAATCAACTCAATTCCAACCTTATAAGCTTGATCCCAAGAATTAGTATTTGTCTTCAAATAAAAGGATAATTTATATGAATCATTAACATTGACCAAATTCATTATCATAGAACAATCTTTTTTTGAAGGGATTGTCATAGATCAATCTAATAAATGACATACCACTACTTTTTATATATATTATATATCGAGTTAAGAACAAATCTAACCTCTAATTTTAAAGTCATTAATCAAGATATCATTTGAACTTTATTCATTTGACGAAACATCTAAACCCTTACTACCTCTTTAAAATAAAAATTTAAGATCTCAACAAATAAATAAATAAAAATTTAAGTCTATTTATCACCGTAAAAAATGGGTCTGTTTATCATCTTCATCAACATTTTTTATATCATTAAACAATTTTATTAGTTTAAAATATACAAAATAAAAAGATTTGATTTTGAAATACAACCTCAAATAAAAGTTTGTACCTCAAATTTAGAGACTAAAAATGTAATTTTGAATGGAGATTAATTACTCACCGGAAACGCCAATGTCGTAACCGAACATGAGGCCGCCCGTGGCGGCCATAATACAGGAAACGATGACCACCGGAGTAATCTTGGCCTCGAACTCGACGCCGGCCGGAGCCACCGCAAATGCTGCTGCAGGCATGGTTTTATTCTTCTCTGGACTTTTTACGACGGCAGAGAAAAATCAAGTGAGCTTATTGGTCAAATTTGTGGAAATTTGAATATTTATAGACTCAAAGTGGAGAATGGGAGCAATCCACTCTAGAAAGTAATGAATTTGATGGTAAATTGGCTAAGAATGGACCGTAAAAATTCCTTCTTTTTTTTTTTTTTAATTTTTTGTTGATGTTTCTTTTGGGTCTTTCTCGGATAAATTCTTTGAATGGAAAAAAAACGAGGGTATATTTAGGAAAAGTAATAATGATAATTAAGAAGGAAAATAAATGCTCTGAGAAAGATGACTTGGAAAGGCTTTATCCAAATCCAAATGCGTTCATCCATACTTTAATACGCAATATGTAACGTTTCAATATTCAAATCTTGACTAGTTGGTTGAGAGCTAAAAGGAATCAATTTTTTTCATGAAAAGAGTAAGACAAAAAATCCATTTTTATTTTTTTTATTTTTTATTTGAAATAAATAACCAGCCTTCATTAATAATAATGGAGTATACAAACCCACCCCTCACAAATGAGGAGCAAACACAAATGATAACATAATTTTAAAAATAAATTGATTCTAGTCTACAGCTCAGACAAAAATTGACCACTAACAAAATAGCCAAAAATCGAGAATAATCTAGAGGGATTAACATAACTCTGCGAGTTGACCTCCTATATTTGAGATTGGAAGAACTCAACGTAAGAGACCAACTAAAAAATTTCAACACTTCAATGGTTGATTTTTGATGAATATTGATGATTAAATCGACCAATAAAAGTCGTACCGACGAACAAGTAACCACAATTGATAGGAAGAGAGCTTCAAGACCGTAGAGGAGTGGAGGCACCTTCCAAAGTAAGAACCCTTCAATAGGATAGTAGACATTTTTTATCAAATAGCTCTTCAAAAAAGACAAAACTATGACCAATTTTAACTCTAACAACTTGTAAACTCTTAAGGCTTAATTTATTTTTATTAAATAAAATCAAAATGGGATTAGAAAGTATACTCACTTCTTTGAAGAAACAGAGTGCCCAAGAGTTGGCCCTCTCTTGTGCACCCATTAAATCAAAACCATTATTATTTTACCATTATATTTAAATGTTCTTTTTCCTCTCACATTAATTACCGCCTAGTATTGAGAGTGATTGTGTATAATTTAAGATTTAGAACATGGTTGAGGGAAGGGGAAATTAGATTTTAGAGATGAACTCGTGATCGTTGAGTTAAAATAGATTAACACCAAATTAGATAACAGTCTCGTTTGATAACCATTTTATTTTTTGTTTTTTGTTTTTGAAATTTAAGTCTATTCTCACTCAAATTTCCTACAATGTGATCCACCCTATCTACAATATATCTATATATCTATTTTTCTTAAGAAAGTAGGAGAACACTAACTAACTTTTAAAAACAAAAAAAAGTAACTTTTAAAAGTTTGTTTTTGTTTTAAAAAATTAGTAAGTATTCCAAGTGTTTGTTTGTTTGAAATTTCTGCAATTATGGAAAATTCATCACTTGGAAATCTAATGACTTTTTTCATTTACTCTGATGAATTTTGGAAGTAGTTGGAAATGAAATTCTAAGTGAGTTTGTGTTTGGAAGGGAGAAGTATTGGATGTTTGTTCAATTTGAAATTATTTGAGAATAAACTTATTAATTTTGAAGATGAAAACTCATTAGATTTCTTTAGTCTAAAAATGAAAAGTTTCTTATATATGTATTTTGAATTTTGAGTTTTCATTTTTTTTTAATAAATAAAATCCATGTAAGCACATCATAATTATACACATCATTCACCAATTAAATTTTAAAATTAATTTAGTCATTATCCTAATTACCATTCCGTTATCTCATTGACGATTCTATTATCCTGAAGATTAAAATTAAGAATTATTAAAATGTCAAATTATTAAAATATCGAATTATTTAATTTTGAAATATAGAGATGAAAGTGAAATTTCACCAAAAAAAAAAAAAGTAAGGACAAAAAAAGTATTTCTATAAAGATTTTCCTGCCTTGCATGAGAACCAAAATTTATTATCAAAAGATTTCCGTTTGATACGAAGACAAGAAGAATTTATAATATTTCTATTAATAATAATAGTTATTATTTTGTTTTGTTTTTTTAGGTTACAATAATTAGGAAGGAAGATTCAAAACCATGATCTTCCCATTGGTTGGCCATTTCAATTCTTTATTAATGTACTAAAGAAAGATTAGTTTAATTTGTTTTCGTAGAAAGAAGATTAACTATGAAAAATGACATAGGTTTCCATACAAATTAAATGTGTTTCAAAATGCTTTTAATAACTTAATTTATTTTTGTATGAAAATAAAATTTATTAATAATATTATCATGTAGATTCAACCATATTTTAGAAGAAGTGGAAATGCCTGAGTAGTTTATATTGGAATAATCTTTCAAAGTTCATATTGTGAAACATTTTTTCCTAGAAGGTCCTTTTAGACGTTTGTATCTCTAGTCATTTGTGTGGGTTTTTAGGCCCGTTCGTATAAAATCCTTTTGTTTCTAAAGAAAAAAAAAAACGTTTTTTCCTATATTTATAATGTTTTATTTATTTTTTTAGTACAAGTTGAAAGTAGACATTACAAAATACTTATCGTAGGGATCAACCCCGTAATGGTAGAATAGAAATAAATTAACATTAGATCAGATTATCAATCGTGTGACCGACTTATTCCGTATTTATAATGTTTTATTTGAAAGTAGTATAAAAAACAATCAATTTATAATTGCGTATATCTTGACAATTAAGTTTGTTTAAAAAAAAAAAAAAAAAAACCCTACTTTTAAACATATTCTCATATAATACTTTATGAGCGCATGATAATAAAAATTACCGATTTGTTAATTAAATGGATCAGCGACATGAATATGATCTATAAAACACAAGATCATAATTCAAATATTCCATTTCCAAATTGTTATTAATTAGTAAAACAAAAAATACCAATTTGTAATGAAAGATAAATGAAAACTTCATTTCTCATGAATTTAAATGATTTTGAAATACTTTTTATTTTAAACAGATTTTACAACAACTAAAATATTTTGTATCTTACCATTAAAATAAAAAAAAAACTTAATCAAATGAGTGAGGGACATAGTAATTTCATTATTTGGTTGTAAACCAAGTTATCACAGGTTCGATTCCATATACATTCAAATTTATAGCAAATGTGTCTCCTATATTAATGAGGTACGTGCAAATAAATTCAGGTATAAAAAAATGTATACACTTTACATTATCAAAATTTTCTCTAAAATTAAATGTCAAAATCACAGCATATATATAGCAAGACATACATGATCACGCTTATCTCAAACAATATTCCTCGATTCTATTATATTTAATGAATTTTTTTTTTAAAACAATATTTAATGATTTATACTCACCCCTAATAAGTTTATCTACATATTGTAAAAGGATTCACCAATCTTTACAACAATTTCCACAATAGAGAACTAAATCGTTACACAAATTTAAAACATATATAAAAATTAATTGTAACCCAATAAAGTTTAAGAGTCAAAATCTTTATAAAAATTGAAATTAAAAATTTAAAGTGAGAAAACCACACTAAAAATGTGAGAAACCCACCTAATATTTATTAGATATATTGATTACTTCCCTTGATAAATCTCATATTAAAGATAAAGGGTAGTGTTTGGTTGTAAACCAGTTCAACTCCAGCGTTATGACTTTATTGTTTCGAATCGATATTTGTCATCCCTTCTCCTAACTTTACTAAAAAAAATTAAAGATCAAGCATAGCTTTCATAAAAGTTAAACCAAAAGCTATTTTTAACCCTATATTTAATTACAAATACTTTTGGAAGATTATTTTTCCATTAACCAATTTAAAATAATTATTTAAGAAGCAAATAAAAAATCAAATTTAAATTAAGTTTTTTCAAAAAAAAATATACATTATTTCTTACAAATTTGACTTGGTTAAAAAAGAACATCTTTTTTCGAAAAGTTGTTCCATAGTGTTGATCATGGAACTCATTAAAAAGTATGGATGTATTCAAATAAAATGGAAAAAAGGGGTAAAAGTTGTGGATTGAGAATAAAATCGTGCATTTGGATAACGGTTTTCATTTTCCACGTCGTTGCCAACACATTTAATTTCATTCTATTTCCACACATTTAATTTCATTCTTTTTTGGAAATTTGCGCTGGCTGTATAGCTGTATAGCAATTTTCCTACTCTGCATTAGAATTATAGCAATTTTTTAAAAATATTACAAATATAGTAACTTTTTTTGATAGATTCTATCAAATACTATTGATGGAGTCTATCAGACATTATTGGTGGAGTCTATCAGATATTATTGATGGAGTACATTATTGATGGAGTCTATCAGACACTATTGATGGAGTCTATCAATCTCATTTTGATAGATTTGCAAATATTTTCAAAAAATTGCTATTTACTCAATTTTTTGATCTTATTGTAATATACATGCAAATTCCCCTTCTTTTTTTTCTTTTTAAGAAACATTTACTTTCATTTTTAGAGATGTAAAACAATGCTTTCAGTTTCAACAACTTCTTCTAGGTTAATATCATACTTTTTAATTTTCTCTTGAAAAACTCATATTCATCTCCAAAAAAACAAACAAATGACATCATTCAACAAGATCAATTTATACCTTGTGACAAATATATATATATATATATATATATATTTTTTTTTTTTGAAACATGTAACAAAAAAGATAATGAATTAAAAATAAGAGGATTTTTCATGTATAACAAAATTGACTAAAAAATTATACACAAAACTGAAAATAGTTAAGCTCAATCACTTAACAAATTGACTACTTTTTATAATGTGTAAAATCTCATGTCCTTAGGGTTCATTAGGTAATGGTCTTGGCGAGGCTCGAACTCGCGACCTCCGGCTCATAAGACCAGCGCTCTAACCAACTGAGCTACAAGACCCGTTGATATTAAATGTCAAATTTAATATAACAAAATATACAAATCATTCATCCAACATATCATATATTAGGGGTGTACATGATCCGAGTTGGGTAGGGTTGAATGATTTTTTTGGACCAACCCAACGTTTCGGGTTGGTCAATTTGCCAACCCGTCCAACCTTATGCATACGTTGTATCTCAACTCAACCCAACCCTAAATTTTCGAGTTGGATTGGGTTGGGTTCTCGGGTCATGTTACCTTCATTTTTTCTATCTAAGATTCAATATTCCATAGACCTACAATATGTTTAAAAAAAATGTATGATACTATATTTCAACATATTATCAATCTTAGTTCATATTGTTTTTTAGAACACTTACAAAGTATGCTAAAAATCTATCTTATTAATTTATCTTACCTACATAAACATATTATATATATAATATTCTTAATTTAAGTTAGGTTGGGTTGAACGAGCCAAAAATTTGCCAACTCAATAACCAACCCAACCCAACAAAAACTACAAAATCATAACCCAATCCAACCCCAAATCCTTACTGTTTAGGTTGGGTAGTCCGGATTGTTTGGATTGGCGGGTTTTTTGTACACCCCTATCATATATACCTAAAATAAAGTATATCACCAATATACTTTAGAGAATATATCTTCTGAATTGAAAACTTTGACCAACCGTCACTCATATATATCTTTTTTTAATATTACATTAATTGGTTGTAGGAGGATTCGAATCTACTTTCATTAATTTTCTTGGAAAAAAATATATATGATAATCAGAAAGAAAAATAACTATTTTCAAATAATATATTTTTTTATATTTCTTTTCAAAAGATCAACTACATATATTATCTAAACAAGATTTTAATATTTTTCATCCAAACTTAACCGTTTTGATAAAAGAAACATTTTTGTAAAGTTTAATAAACTAAATTTTTATAATATAATTTGAAGAAAAAAATTAGTTGGTGGCCGAAGTCACCTCGAAAGCTCACCAAAATCTGAGCCTCGAGATTTCCCACGACAATGGTTTTGCACGCTTGGCTTGGGGCCCATGTACAATTCATTCAAATTAAGTGGAGGAAATTAAAAACAACGAAATTTTCGTATGAAGATTCATTGATTTTCTGAAAATCGAACTTTTTTAGTGATGAGTTGGTTTAAATTTTGAAACATTGGAGGGCACAATCTCCAAATTTCCCAATTCTTTTGGTGCTTTTTGTAAACTTATTGCCGTTGATTATTGGTGGGAGAATTCTTCCCACAACTAAATTTAAGATTGTCACTAAGTTTTTTGAACTTTTTTTAAATGTTATTTATTTTAGATTAAAAAAAATCATTATAGAAAGAAAAATAAATAATTATATTCTATTTTTTCTACTGTTGATATGATTTACAACCAAATAATGAAATCATTATGTGACTCATTTTCAAAAATGTATTTAGCTTTCTTTAAAAAAATATATGAATGCTAACAAATTTTCAAAAAAAAAAATAAGGTTTTGAAGTTTTTTTTTGTTTTATTTCTAAATTTTTATTTAGTTTCTACAAATATAAGTGATCACATGTAGATATTCAAGTAGGAAAATGTATATGGTAAGATAGTCATTATAGACTTAAGTCTCAAAAACAAAAAATAAAAAATCAAATGATTATCAAATGAAGCCTAGTTTATAAATTTAAGAAAGAGTTTAAAGTCGTTTGTTTGTTTGTTTAACAACCCCAATTTAAATACAAGTAATGCTTGACATTTTAAGAGTATTTTTTTTTAACAAAATGAATGGATAGTTGAATTCTTTAGTTCTCTCCCTTTCTCAAAACCACACTAAATTAACCGTACTCCAATTCAATTGGACCAATTGTTCTCCAAATGCACCATTTCAGTTAATGATACATAAAGATCACCAAGTTTTCATCTAATTCCTAACAGATATTCCAGCAATTTACAGGCATCAATGCAATATTTATGTTCTACGCTGTCATCACTGGAACCGTGAATATCGCCTCCCCTGCGTATCGATCTACTCCATCGACAAAGTCGGTCGCCGAATGTTGTTGCTCGAAGCCGGAGTATAGATGTTCATTTCCCGATGGTGATTGCTGCAATCCTCGATGTCAAAGTCAAAGATCAGCTGAGCGATCTCACTAGTTGACTTTGACGCCGAGAATTGCAGCAGTCCCAGTAGCCCCCATGACCAAATTTTCAAGAAAGGAGTCAAAAGATATGAACATATCTTAACCAGTTGACTCTGTTATTGTTAGTAATATGTTCATTTTTTATTTATTTTTATAACCACCTTACTTTTATTAAGAAATGAGAAATACTTATCTACAATAACTCAACTTGTTGCTTATGTGGCAACAACATCAATTTCTTTTATTTTTTCTTTTATGTAAATTTTTTATTTAAAATGAAAGAAAAATTATGGCTATAAGTAATTACAGATAAGTAACAAATAGAGTTACTCTACTTATTCATGTGTAGAATTAAGAAATTAAAGAATATACACGAGCTTAAAAAACAGCTTTATAATCGGGAAGTCGGAGCTTAACTCTCCAGACCCCAACCCAACTCCACTATCCATGAAACAGTAGCATTAGCAAATTACAGCACGAGCCAAAAAAATATGATTTTAAGTTCAATTTAATAGATAAAATGTCCAAAGTGGAGATATTAAAGATTTATTAACACAGATCACATGTGTTGGCAGTGGCCACAATATCAATACTTGGAAAACTAAAAAGTGATTAGTTAAATACAATATTGCAGAAAATGTTTTCATTAAAGTAATAATCTCCATCGTTCTTTTGTTAGGCTAACAATTGGTGACTTAGAAAATGGTATGTTCTCCGAGGTTTGTTAAGTTACAACAATACATAAGGCGCTCGAGTGATCTACACGATGAGATCAATTTCAGAGTGTTAAGGGACGACAAATCTAGCTGGATCTTCACATTGATATAATATTGTCCACTTTAAACATAAGTTTTCATGGTTTTATTTTTAGACTTCCCTAACAGACTTCATACCAATGAAAATGTTTGTCTTCTCTTATAAACTTAAGATCTACTTCTTATTTAAACAATGTGTAATTCTACAACACTTTGTTTGTATTCCCAACACAATATTTTTCGATTTCGAGATATTATTATATTTAAAAAATAAAATAAAAAATATATGAAAAATAAAATGGTTACCAAACGGTTCTTAAAAACCATGAGTAATTGGGAGGGTGTATTTTGATTTTGGTGAGAGATTATTTGGGAAAGTTTGTTTTGTGTTTCTCTATGGAGATTTTAGTAATTTGAAACTATTCGGTTTCTTTGTTTAAAATCCCTTTTCTCACCTAAACAAAGCGTGGGGGCGAACTTGCACTTTATATATACACATTCTTAACTTTCACAGAATATTCAGTCATTTAAGGCATATCGCAATAAGTAAGATGAAGAAAACTATCGACGATAGCGCAATGCAGTTAGTAGTTGAAGAAGACGTGAACATAAAACTGTTCACATTGAATTGGTTGAAATTGTTTTTGAGGTATTTTGTGTTGAGTTGGATCATTTATGATTTTTTTGCCTTTTCCACTTTGTTTTTACACGTGCGTGAAAATAAATTCAGTAGTTGTTATCAATCTCATTATGGAGGGATATAAATGAGTCTGTTCATGGCCAGCAATTATCAATAACTCAGCCGCGTCAGTATTCACAACGTTAATTTGAATCTTTCCATCTATAACCAAAAAAAAAAAAAAAAAACTTTTAAGATATATATACTATTTTATTTTTTTATTATTGTTTACTTTGTTTATGGGAATTTTAACATAAACCTCACAATTTTAGGGTTTTCTTTTTCAATAAGTTGTTATCTTCTATTTATTGTTGAGACTAGCATTTTTTTTTTTGATATTTAAATGTTGAAGGGTTATCTCGGTTGTCTTGTAATAATAATCCACGAAGATATTTATGGGACATGAAAATGACTTTACACCTCGGACACTCATCTCAATTTTTATCTTTGAAATTGATGTTAACTTTTGTGCATAATGGAGGCAGAGAATACCTGTGAGAATCGAATGTCGAGTATATATCGAGAGAAGATGAACAAATAATAATTATTGGGATCGAACTTGTGATGATGGTGTTAAACTAGTTTACAGCAAAGCAATGAAACTATTGCGTTACAGACTCATTTGCTATTTAAAATACAATGCATTGATGATTAATATTTGATATAATGAATATTTAAACGTTTTATTTATTATTAATAGAAATACTTTAAAATCCCTCTCTCAAAGAAATACTTTAAAATCTGTTTACATTTAAACTTAGTTTGAGAGAAAAGTTAATAAGAGGAAGAGAATTAGCATGTCACAAGAAGATGGGCCTCCAATGTAGACTAAACGTGGATTTAGTTGGGCCCACTAAGATTTCGTGGGCCAGCCCATTCCACTCATTTACTGCCGGTTCACCGGAGTAATTTTCCGGTGAAGAAATGAATGAATGAATTAATTAATTAAAAAAGAAAAGGGAGGCAAAGACAAAAGAAGAGGGAAATCTGAAAAATATGCAGAGTGCGAATTTCCCAAACTACCCTTCCCTTTTCCCTTTTGATCAAACCCCCAGATTTGGTTCCTTGGATCATCAGCCTCTTCTTCTTCTTCCATCTCTCGTTATCCAAGGCCGTTGTTGTTGTTAATGGAGCTTCAAAGGCGCCCGGATCAGAGTCCGCCGGAGAGGAAAGGCCACAAGCGGAAACTGGAGGAGGAATTCGAAGAAGAACGGCGGATCTCTGTGCCTTCCGGCGACGCCAAGCAAGCCTTACTCTCCGAGGTCAGTGCTCAAGTTGAAATTCTCGATTCCACTTTTTCGTGGAACGAACCCGATCGAGCTGCTGCTAAGCGCGCTACTCATGTTCTTGCCGAGCTTGCCAAGAACGGTATTTCCTTTTCTTTTTCTTTCTTTTATAAATAATTTCTCCGATCTCTTTATATTTGGAGTTTCTAGGGTTTTTATTTATTTTAAAATATAAAGTTTAGTCCGGAACAAAGTTAGAATTTAGCCATGTTACTGGAATTTGAATTATTCGAAGAAAGTTAGAAATTTAGTGTAGCCCATTGACCTCGTAATAGAGTGAATAAGGTCGATCCGCTTGGTTCGCTATTCATATGATTTTTTTTTTGTTATTACTTAATTCACTAACTATTAAAATCTAACCTTCTACCAATGGTTGAGTGACGCAATAGTTTCATTATTTGGTTGTAAATCAATTCAACATCAATGTCACATGTTCGATTCTGAGAATTGGTATTTGTCCCTCTTCTTTCGATATGTACTGAAAAAAATACTTTCTCAAAACCATAGGAACTAAGCTTATATTGTATACTTTATTATTATTATTTTGTTTATTCTTGTTGTGTTCTTGGTAGTTGATTGGAATTGTCGTGTTTTGTTGGGGTGTTTACAGAAGAGGTAGTGAACGTGATTGTGGAAGGGGGAGCTGTGCCGGCTTTAGTTAAGCATCTGCAAGCACCGCCCGCTGTCGAAGGTGATCGTAGTCTTAAGCCATTTGAGCACGAAGTTGAGAAAGGAAGTGCATTTGCGCTTGGACTACTGGCTGTTAAGGTCAATTTTTTACATGTTTTTTTCAGATAAAGAAGTAGAGGGTAGCCTAATTTTTGTTTATCTACTTAAATTAGCAGGGTTGAACTGTATTTTGGACTTGGAATGTTGACATAAATAATGCCATTATTGTTCAAGTTTATTTGTGAGGGTGTTGATAGAGATAGAGTAGATTTGTGTATCTGTGTCCGTGCTTGATAGGTAGTTGTAGCTGATGCGACATCCCTTCTTAGGATTTTTGTTTGTCATTTATATTTTAATATCAGTAAAAATTATTTTAGTAATGCATGCACATCAGTGATTCAGTTATCTACTTCATACCACTCCGAATGTTCTATGCGTTTATGCAAATTGTTTTTGAATTCTGATACCGGAATTTCATTTTTTTTTTTTTTTTTTTGTGTGAGGAGCTTTGAGGTTTCCCCTTTCCACTCTACTTTGTATATAGCTCTAGCCGTATGGAGGAATGTTCATTGTAGTTTGCAACAAAAATATAGAGATCAAAACAGTCTGCTTTGTTTGATGCACTTCTATCTAATTTTGCCAATTCTCTAATTTTGAGTTTTTATGCAAATAATTGTTGAATTCTGACCCATTTCTTCTTTTAATCCTCTCTCAACAGCCTGAGCACCAGCAACTGATAGTTGACATTGGTGCTTTGTCACACCTCGTTGAGCTGTTGAAGAGACAAAAGGATGGCTCTTCTAGGGCTGTTAATAGTGTGATTCGTAGAGCTGCAGATGCCATAACGAATCTTGCCCATGAGAATAGTTGCATTAAAACACGGGTTAGGTATGTTTAGTTAGTTGTCTAACTTCCTACAATTTTCATTGGAACCTCTTCTTGATGAAGATTTAAACATTCAGGATGGAAGGTGGAATTCCTCCTCTTGTTGAATTGCTTGAATTTACTGACACGAAGGTGCAAAGAGCTGCTGCTGGGGCGTTACGAACACTGGCCTTTAAGAACGATGAGAACAAAAATCAGGTAATTAGTCAGTGAACTGGACGTTCAATTGTAGGTTTTATGATATGCAACTCATTTGTTATCTTTACTACCTGGCAGATTGTTGAGTGTAATGCTCTCCCTACACTCATTTTGATGCTCCGGTCAGAGGATGCTGCTATACATTACGAGGCGGTAGGCGTAGGATGTTTTCTGTGTCACAAACTTGGATCCTTTATGCTTATTATTATTATTTTTAAATCTTTCTTTTATGCTTATTAATAAATTGATAAATTCAGTTTACATTCTGTAAAATATGGATTTTTTGTATTTTAGGTTGGTGTTATTGGAAATCTGGTGCACTCATCCCCAAATATAAAGAGAGAAGTTCTTCTTGCTGGAGCTTTGCAGCCAGTGATTGGATTACTCAGGTATTTTGAACTTCAGCATTCTTGTCACATCTTTTATTTTTTTTTACTTCTTCATTACATGTAACTTCAGAAATCTCGTCACATATTTTGTATATGCTTCAGAAAATTTCTAGTGCATTTCTTCTTATTATTCCTATATACTATTGGAGCTCTGTCAAATGTCAATCATAACTAGTTATGCTGTAGAGACAAATTTGACCTCCATTAGTCTGAATTAATCATTTCCCTATTTTTGTGTTAGTTCTTGCTGCTCTGAGAGCCAGAGGGAGGCAGCTTTATTACTTGGACAATTTGCAGCAACTGATTCAGATTGTAAGGTAAATAATTGTTGATGATTTATTATTTTATGGCAACAAGTTTAAATAAGAGTGAGTTATATTCATATATATCATTATTTCCTTAAATATTTTGTTATAACAAAAGATATTTTTACCAGTCAATTTCTTGTATGTATACTTAGTTTATACCTTTCTTACTGAACGAATTGAATACTTCGCAGATTCACATTGTACAGAGGGGTGCTGTTCGACCCTTAATTGAGATGCTTCAATCACCTGATGTACAGCTACGTGAAATGTCAGCTTTTGCGTTGGGGAGATTGGCACAGGTACTTTAGTCCGTTCTTTATCTTCCTTTCAAAGTCTCACATGGTGGACTATTTCCGAGTTTATCTTTTTGGTATAGAGCAGCCTATCTTTTACTCAATAATAAATTTCATAATGATTTCTTAAAGCATATTCTTCTCCCCCTGGCTGTTTTAGTTTTTTTTTTCCCCCTTGTGGGCTCTTAGGATTGAATTACATGGTGTTGCGAATTTCTTGGCTGAATTATTTTTTTCCAGGAAACTCATAATCAAGCTGGTATTGCTCACAATGGTGGTCTAATGCCATTACTGAAGCTTCTTGATTCAAAAAATGGTTCGTTGCAACATAATGCAGCATTTGCTCTTTATGGTCTTGCGGATAATGAGGTATATTACCTAGAAAATCGATATAAACTCGAGCTTGAATTGCTGCGTTTGATTCTACTGCCTTACCGAACTATTGTGATCATAATTTAATGTAATGGCAATTGTTGTTTTTTTATTCTTCCTTCTGTAGGATAATGTATCGGATTTTATTAGGGTTGGAGGAGTTCAGAAGTTGCAAGATGGAGAATTTATAGTGCAAGTAACTTAACCTTTCCTTATCTATTTAGTTGGAACTGTTCAATAGCCCCTCCCCTCTCTTTCTATCTCTTTATTTTAGGGGATTGTGTGTGTGTTATTGGAAGTTATCTGCAGTTTCTGAGTGGTGTTTCCTGACTCTGTTGCTTTGTCAAGTGTCAGACTTAAATATATTGGCAATTTTGTTTCAGGCGACAAAAGATTGTGTAGCAAAAACAATCAAGAGAATAGAGGAGAAGATACATGGAAGGGTGAGCTATGACCTTTTAGAATTTTGTTTTGGGACTTTGACATGCCTGATGGATCTAACCTGTTCAATTGTTACTTTGGTTGCGTTCCAAATTTTACTCACATTCTTTTTCTTGCTTAGGTCTTAAATCATTTGTTACATCTCATGCGTGTAGCTGAGAAGGCTGTGCAAAGACGAGTATCTCTTGCTCTTGCTCATCTTTGTTTACCCGACGATCAGAGGACCATATTTATTGATAATAATGGCATGTCATATTCTTAAGAATTTCATTATGTTCTCCTTTGAGAGTGCAATTGGGATAAATTTGTTTTTTTTATTGAATGGAGATTTTATTGTCGATCAACCACATTTGCATTTTGTAGGTCTGGAGTTGCTTCTTGGCCTGCTTGGTTCTTCAAGTCTCAAGCAGCAGCTTGATGGTGCTGTTGCGCTGTACAAGCTGGCAGACAAAGCCATGACTCTTTCTCCTGTAGATGCTGCTCCACCATCCCCAACACCACAGGTAGGATGTTTGTAGATTTATCACCCTTCTAACATACGTCATTGAAACATCCAAATATTGTAGAATCAGACGGTAAGTCCTGTGACATTCTTTGAGGGTATGCTCCCCTCAAGGTCTCAGGTTCGAGACTCACTTGTGAAACTACTCATTCGATGTCTCCAGTACCTGGCCTAGGGACGGGCGTGGTTACCTTATTTCAAAAAAAAAATAAAAAGTCCCGTGACATTAGTCGAGGTGGGAAAGCTGGCCCAGACAGTCACGGATATCAAAAAAAAAAAACATACTTCACACATTTGCTTGGGAATGAAAACCTGGCTTTGTGAAAGAAAGTGAATAGGCACTTGGTCCTTAGAGCCTTTGAGTTGGTGACTAAATATGTGCATCCCTCAAAAATCTATTTTAATTTCTGGGGGTTTGAACTGTTTGTTCTCTGCTTTAATTTTGGAGAAGAAATGAGCACAGGGTCTATGAATTTGATCCCGTTCCCTTTATTTCTATAATTTTGTCATATGTAATGCAGGTTTACCTTGGGGAGCAGTATGTGAACAATTCTACATTGTCCGACGTGACTTTTCTTGTTGAAGGTCATTTATTGTTTTCCCTCATCTTTCAAACTACTTACGATTAATTGCTTATCAAATGATCTCATTCAATTTATGCTTTTTTTCATTTGACATTTGCAGGTAGACGCTTCCATGCCCACAGAATTTGCTTGCTTGCTTCTTCAGATGCATTCCGTGCTATGTTTGATGGTGGCTATCGGGTGAGCATCTAATTGTGTTTAAAACCAATTCTAGTTTGTCCCCAAGGGGTGGCAGAGTGGTTGAAGACTTGGGCTTTGAAGGTATGCTCCCTTCAAAGTCCTAGGTTCGAGACTTACCTGTGACATTACTCCTTCGATGTCTCCCGGTGCCTGACTTAGGGATGAGCGTGGTTACCCTTGTTTAAAAACAAAAATTAATTATAGTTTACTTTGGGACAGGTTTTTCCAGTGAGTAGTAGTATTTTTTCGTTTCACCTGTCAATTATCGTAATGGCTCCTGTATGTCGAAACTTTTCTACCATTTGAAGTCTGATCATATAGTTAATTTAGGACAATGTAATGCCTTTAATATTGATCATTCTTGAGCATGTTCGTACATTTATTAATCAAACTGGAAATTTGTTTGAAATTAGGCTTTTAATGTGTATTTCAGGAGAAGGATGCCAAGGATATAGAAATTCCAAATATTAGATGGGAAGTTTTTGAGCTAATGATGAGGTTCGCAAAGTTTCAGCTCCAAAACTGATCAGAATATATGAATGCAAGTAGTATTATGTTAATCAACTGAACTTAAGTTGTCATGCAGATTTGTTTACACTGGATCTGTGAATGTTTCGTTGGATATCGCGCAAGATCTCCTTAGAGCTGCCGATCAGTATCTCTTGGAGGGACTTAAACGATTGTGCGAATATACCATTGCACAGGTGAGCTAAGAATATCTGAATTTTAATTTTGTCTTCTGATATTTCTCATTCATTTGTAAATTAACTTAGGCTGTCATATATATGCATATGATAATACATGTTAATTTTAAACTTCTGCCAGGACATATCATTGGAAAATGTTTCAAGCATGTTTGAACTTTCAGAAGCCTTTAATGCCATTTCGTTGAGGCACACATGCATCCTTTTTATCTTGGAACAATTCGATAAACTCAGCGCAATGCCCGGGTATGTGCCTCCTTCGAACCTCATCCTTATCTTTTCCCACCTTTGCCTGCTTGAACTTGTACTTTTTGAGTTTTTCTGCAGTTGATGAAACTATTAAGAACTTGTTGAAGCACCAGCTCACAAAGTTATCGAACAATGAACTTAAAAACCTCACTTCAAGTTTCTCAAATTTTTCCACAAACTTAGAAAATAAGCCAATTTGGTTTTTGATATTTGAAATTTAAGCTTGTAGTTACGCAAACTCTCTACATAAAGTTTCATCTTTTCTTAAGGAAGTAGGTGAATTCTAACCAAATTCCATAAACCAAAATAAATACTTGGAAACTATTTTTTTGGCTTATTTTTGTTTGAAAACCACAGGTTAGAGTAGTAGTTTAATTTATAAGTTCAAATTTAGAAAACCAAATGATTATCAAATGAGCCTAAATTATTAGATTTAGGTTCTTCCATGATTGTTTTAAATGGGAAGTATGAATAGAAGCTCTTACATAAGATTGTGAGAGTAAGTTATTTGCCATGATCATTTGGAGATAGAGAAAAACATGGGTTTTCCCTCAATTTTCTAAGCCATTCTTCATCCCAACATTTGCAGGCACTCTCATCTAATTCAGCGCATACTACCCGAGATCCGCAATTATTTTACGAAAACCCTGACCAAGCCTAACCTCCACAGCTGACGACGATAGATGGCTGCACCGTGCTGTTATTCATCGTCTCTAACAAAAAAATCATTGTACAGATAGTGGTAGATTTGGTTGCTGCTGGCGAGCTAGACTGAGGTTCAATTTAGTTAATTTGTTTGATGGCTCATGATGATCCTTAGTTTCTCTTCTGGTTTTGATTTTTTGTATAAAGTCTCAAGTAATATCATTGCTTAGATAGAATGACCTCAGTTCTTACCAGAATCTTATCCTTCAATTACTTTACATTGCATTTATTTTATAAATTGATGTATCTTCCCATATGACTAAGCTCTTGTGAAGACACATTCAGTTGGAGAACACTGTAAATTTGACACCAGTAATATCAATTTCAGGGTTTACGATTTTTGTTTTGTTTGATTTTTTTTTTTTTTTTTTTTTTTTTTTTTTTTTTTTTTTTTTTTTTTTTTTTTTTTTTTTTTTTTTTTT
>JBBMEF010013429.1:0-20907 GCA_037832685.1 Sicyos baderoa | reverse complement strand
AGAGTGTAAGTGTTGGCTAAATCTTGACCGTACATCTGTTGCTGCTTGATCTGCATTTGGGCTTTCTCCTTGGGCCTAAGAGTTGTTGGTTTATTTGAGGCCTGAGTTTTATCAGTATATGAAGCAACAAATAGGAAAATATCTCGTCGGTGAATAAAATACAAAATTATTCTTTAAAAGGTTAATGTTTCGATCTACACCTTGCAACTCTTGAGCTCATAAAGAAAAGAAAAGAAAAGAAATGGAAGCATCATTTCACGTTTCGTGCTCTGAACGTATAGGAATATTTTGGTCCGAACAATCAAATAAAGAGTATTGAATTTTGTAATGTTGGGTATATTTTGGTTCAAACAATCAAGAAACTGAGCTTTTGGATGTGTAACGGCCCGAGATTTCAGATCATCGTTAAGGTTAGTTGGTCGTTCTTGTTTCTTGGAGATTCTTGGTTTAGTGGTTTTAACTACTTAATTCTTGGTTGTTTAAAAAGATCGTTTCTTGGTTTTCTATCAGGTTCTTGGATCGGTTGGTTTGGAGTTGTAATTTATTAAAGAATTTAATTGGCTTGTATTGTGCATCCATTGGGTATCGATCTATGGCTTGGAAGGGTGGAGTTCAAAGGAAATTAAAAGAGAAAAAAAAATTCCTTCAGCGGGATTTGAAGGTGGGATTTATTGGAATTAAGGAAATTAAATCATTTAAAATTAATTTAGGTCTTTTGAGAAGGGATTCTCTCTTTTACGCATTCCAACACATTTGGTCGTCGCCGTCTTCACCATTCTCTCAAGCTCCCTCTCCATCGCACGCCTCTTCGTCTTCAAGGTAAGGTTTCGTTGTTCTTCCTCTTTGATTTTCGAGCAAGATTGGATGTAAACCGTTGGTTGATTCGTTATTTACTGCCTTCCTTTCGCAATCGTAGTTGCTATCCGCGCTCGTCCGATCCCCTTCGCTGCCATCGAACCCAATCGCACGCTCGTTCTCACTTGACCAAACCGTCGTCACCGAGCCCTTGCTGTTCACAACAGCCTCACACGCACGCGCGCAGCCGTGCGTTCCGCCCAGTCCAGCGCTGCCGAGACTGACGCTGTCCGAGCGCCTCACGCGTCAGCCATCCGTGAACAGCAGACCTTCAATCCGTGCGTCCCTGCATCTACAGCTCGAACCATCCCAGTAGCTTCACCCGACCTGCTGCTCCTGACGCATCAAGCCATCGAGCCAGCGCCAGCACGCCGATCGCGCGCCCTTCCTCGCACGCGCGCGCAGCCGCGAACCCGAGCACCTGCAGCTATTCGTTTCGCTTTGTCTAGCCCGTCATCTTTGCTTGGGGTAACCGTTCAGCTGTTGTCCGTTATTTGATTAGGGGATGTTCTATAGGTCTTCTTATTTTATATTAATTTTTTATATTCTTAATAATTGATAGGTTCTTCGTGTTTGTTTTCTACCGCTTAGGAGTTGTTTCTTGTGGTTTAGTTCGCCGAATACAGGTAAGGATTTCTTACCGGAGTTGTGAGGACTCTACAACTTGATAGTGATGCTTGTTTGTTTGTGAATGATTTTCTGGATGCATGATAGTGGATAGGTTGCAAATTCTTGATATTGTGTCTAGCATGTTCGTCGTTTTAATTCACTTGCTAAATGCATGCTTGGTTGCTCTATTTAGCATGCCTTACCTGTTTATCGTTGTAGTGCCATGCTAGGATGTGAATCTGAATATCTGATTGGTTAAACTGTTGTGAATGAACTTCTTAGCATAGCCTTGTGTAGGAGAGTCATCATCTATAGGCCGAGAGAGGCATAACGAATCTTGCCCCACTGGTAGGGATGCACGAGAACGTATACTCCGTCCCTGACCGCCAGCACGGTTTAGCTAACCCTGCAAGTGGCATAGCCTAGTCAGCAGTACTTAGGTGAGAGGGCACAACGTATAGTTTCCCCGCTGACCAGGAGGATGACTTGGCTTGTCCAGTCCCTGTTCACCGACACGATTCACATCGTGCTGGCATACCCAAGTCTGTAACCTGTGGGCAGGACCGACTCGCGGTGTAAGCCTACTGTGAGTGGGACCTAACCGCAGGCGAGAGGTAGCTCATGCTGACATAGCTTGATGCCGAGGTCTCGCATCCCAATGATTCAGTGACACCCTTCCGAGTCTTTTAGGCATGTGGACATGGACCAGGGCAGCCTGCCCTAGACCCAGCACCTACGTGAATCCAGTAGCATGCGGTGTGCACGCACGCTCTTGATACGCTGAGTGGAGAGCTCCCTCGGGCTCTTGAGACTAGTACATCCAGTTTCCTCGTAAAGCAAAGTAGTGAGCTTAGGCTGAGAAGAAGAAGTTTCTCGCAGGACCAAGAGTTGGTCAAAGTGTGTTGAAAGTTGATTGTTGCTTACATTCTTGTAGATGATCTGTTGAGTTGTATTGTATCCCAATTGGGGAATTCTTACTGATTAATCTTGCATTGCTCATCCTTATTATTGTGGTTTTCCACAGGTAATCGTGGACAGACTCAGTGATGGTTGGAGGCAGCTGGTGATCGATCATGGGAAATAGCTTGCTGTTTTATAAACATTTGTCTTGTTGAACTCTGAGTATTTTATCTGTTGTTAAAATTGTTTACATTGCATGTAGATGTGCACAGAGCCTTTATGTGAATTTTGATGAATAATGTATGGATTCTGTTGGTTTAAATGAATGAGGTTGGTTTGTTTATAAATGACTCTTGCCAGGGAAGTTGTATTGAAATGATTTTTTTTTGGAACAGGTGGCTTGGAAACAGGGATAGGTTCCAAATGTTTACTTATCTTGAATGTTTTAAATTATAAGTTTTCAATGAGGAATCTGGATGCTTTTCATTTTTAGTTACCGTGTCAATTTCCGCTTTAAGACATGCATGTAGTAAAGACTGGATTTAGGACCGTCGTTTCGGGTCAGGTCTTTACAGTTGATATCAGAGATCAGAGTCATAGATTCTGTAGACTGACCTGCTATTGTAGGTCGATTTCCCATGATCATCAGTGCTCCGACAACCATCAGGGACGCCTTAAGTTTAAAGTTTAAGAATGGTTAAGAACTTATACAATGCATTATCATCTAGAATGTGTTTGCCTAGTGTGTTGTAGCACAGAGACGAGCAGGTTCTGACTCGTGGTTTGGTTGATTGTAGATCATCGTTATGGCAACTACCCGTAGAGGGAGAGGAGGTTTCCGAACAGCGAACTAGGGTATCCGGATAGCATCGAATACAGCCGGGGCGTCGTCCCAAGGGAAGCAAACAATAGGCCACCCCAGCTCCACCTTCTCACTCACCTAGTGATTGTGTGGAGACGACCGTACCCCAAGAGACTTCTTCTGGAGCAGAGTTTGCCGCCTTAATGAGATCATTGATGGTTAGTTTGTTGCATGACCAGAGAGCTGAGACTCAGGCCATGCTGGAGACTCAGAGAGAGAAGTCCCGTGCACAGGTAGCAGCGCAGCAAGAGGAGTCCCGTGCACAGTTGGCTACACAACGGGAAGAGACCCGTGTGCAGATAGAACAGTTAGCTAGACTTGTTCAGCAGGGAGCTCCGGCTCCACCAACACCGCCAGCTCCGCAAGAGCAAGTAGTTGTTGAGCCTGATGAGGCAGAGGGTGCTGAGGATTTAGGGAGGTGGTTGAAAGACTTTGTAAAATGGAAACCAGACAAGTTTGATGCCAAAGGTGATGCTTTGGAAGCTGCTAGGTGGATTGCCAACCTAGAGTACACTTTTAAGTTCATGTGTTGCCCTGATGTGCAGAGAGCAGGTTCTGCTGCACATGTTCTAGCTGGTACAACCAGGTGGTGGTGGGAGTCCACTTTAGATGAGAGACCAGCTGGGTCTCTACCATCCACTTTGAAGTGTTTCAAAACTGCGTTCAAGGCCAAGTATATCAGTGCAGAGGTACAAGAGAAAATGACTGAGAACGCAAGTTTTCAGAATCTTAAGCAAGGAAATGACTCAGTAGAGGAGTATGAACGCAAGTTTTCTGAGTTTGGGTATTTCGCTCAGCAGTTGATTGCCACACCTAAACTAAAGATCAGGAAGTTTATTTCTGGCATGAGACATGGAGTGTCTCAAGATGTTAGGCTCCATGCACCTGAAACTTATGCAAGAGTAGTGGAGTTGTCTATCATTAGCGATGCAAAGAATCGAGTTGAGCAGACAGTAGTGGTGCCTGTGCAGAAAGCCCAGTGTATTCAGGGCAGAAAAGAAGGTTTGTGGCTTCTGGCAACCAACATGCAGGTGGTCAGCGCCACCATGGAAACTTTTTGAAGATAGATCAGCCGCGTGGCCAGGGTAACCTGAACCGTTTCCAGCCATGCCAGCAAGTTGTTGTCAGGCAGCCACCGTACTGTAGGCCCTGCGGTAAGACAGATTTTGGAGTTTGTGGAGCCAGCCCTACAGCTTGTTATAAGTGTTGAAAAGGGGGGGCATCTGACCAGGTTTTGTGATCCGAATGGGGGAGCAGCACAGCAAGCACAGCAGCAGGGTCGCGTTTTTGCTACGACCAGTCAGGAGGCAGAGCGGACTGACGCCGCGATAGCAGGTACGCTACTTGTTTTAGATCACTGTGCTTTTGTATTGTTTGATTGGGGATCTACCCATTCTTTTGTTTCTGCTGTATTTGCTGAGCATGCCTGTATGAGATTAGAGCCTCTAGGATTTGAGTTGTCTGTTGCAACTCCTTCGAGAGTTAGCATGTTAGCTAGTCAAAGGTTAAGGACGGTTAGATACAGATATCCTACGAGTCTCTTCAGGTTACCCTCATAGTGTTGGCTATGAGCGGTTTTGATGTGATCCTTGGTATGGAGTGGTTAGTAGAGAACCACGTGATGATAGATTTTCCCGAAAGGAAGTTGTGTTCAGGCCACCGAGCAGGCCTAGTTTCAAGTTTCGAGGAGTCCGAAGCGGAGTGTATCCGTCGTTGATTTCCGCAGTCCAGGATTCGGGACGCAGATATTCCCAAGACAACATTCCGTTCGAGGTATGGTCATTACGAGTTCGTGGTCATGTCCTTCGGACAGACTAACGCCCCTGCAACATTTATGGATATGATAGACATAGTGTTCAAGGCATTCTTGGATCGCTTTGTCATCGTATTCATAGATGATATTCTTATTTATTCAAAGTCAAAGGAGGACCATGTCTCGCACCTAAGACAGATTTTGACAGTGCTAAGAGAGAATTAGCTTTTTGAAACATTTTCAAAGTGTGACTTTTGGTTAGAGGAAGTAGCTTTCCTTGGAGGGAGTGGCAGTTGACCCCGCAAGGATAGAGGCAGTTAGTTCTTGGGCCAGACCGACCACTGTTTCTGAAATTCGCAGTTTTCTGGGTCTGGCAGGGTATTACTGCTGGTTTGTTCAGGGTTTTTCTGCCATAGCAGCCCCGTTGACCAGGTTGACCAGAAAGGGGGTTGAGTTTGTCTGGAATGGTAAGTGTGAAGAAAGTTTTGCGAAGCTAAAGCGCAGTTTGACCACAACACCAATGTTGGCAGTTCTAGAAGGAATAGGTGGTTTTGTTGTGTACAATGATGCGTCTAAGTTTGGTTTGGGTTGTGTTTTGATGCAGAACGGTAAAGTGATTGCGTATGCGTTAAGACAGTTGAAACAGTAAGAGCAGAATTATCCGACCCATGACATGGAGTTGGCATCCGTGGTGTTTGCACTTAAAATCTAGAGGCATTACCGACCACTAGAGTCTCAAGTACTTCTTCACCCATAAGGACCTGAAGATGAGACAAAAGAGATGGTTGGAGTTGGTAAAGGATTACGACTGTGAGATCCTTTATCATCCTGGCAAGGCGAATGTGGTAGCAGATGCACTGAGTAGAAAGACTTCGCATTCAGCAGCTTTGTTAGATCCCTGGAGTCTTATAAGAAAATATCTCGAGAGAGCTGGTATCGTGGTCATGTTGGGAGAAGTTACCGACAGGGTAGCTCAGTTGACAATTCAACCGTCCATTAAGCAAAAGATTATTGACAGCCAGTTGAGTCATCCCAAGCTGAAAGGTTTGTATGAAAGATTTCAGGCAGATGGGCATTTTGATTTTATGGTGTCAGCAGTTCGTAAGCCGGTGTTTCACTTGTCAGCAAGTGAAGACACCTAGACAGAAATCAGCAGGGTTGTTGCAACCGCTTAGTGTTCCGCAGTGGAAGTGGGAAGAGATCACTATGGACTACATTTCAGGTTTGCTTAAGAATAAGAGAGGGTATACCCAGATTTGGGTGATTGTAGACAGGTTGACAAAGTGTGCGCACTTCGTTCCAGGTAGAATAAATTATACCGTGGAGCAGTGGCCAGAACTTTTCTTGGAGCAGATTGTGAGGTACCATGGAGTCCCCGTGAAGATCATTTCTGACCGAGACTCTAGGTTCACTTCATGGTTTTGGAGAGCCCTTCAGGCAGGTTTGGGAACTGAATGTAACTATAGCACAACATTTCATATGCAGACGAATGGTCAGACCAAGCGGGTGAACCAGATATTAGAGAACATGTTGAGAGTCTGCGTGTTGACTTTCCAGGTAGTTGGGATCATTATTTGTATCTGATGGATTTTTGTTATAATAACAGCTATCAATCGACGATTCAGATGGCACCATTTGAGGCTTTGTATGGGAAGGGGTGCAGATCTTCGATTTTCTGGGAGGAGGTTGGTGACAGGCAAGTTTTGGGTCATGAGTTGCTTCAGTTGACAAACGAGGTAGTGTAGAAGATTCGGGCTCGTATGGTGACTGCTCAGAGCAGGTAGAAGAGTTATGCTGATGTTCGACACTGTGATCTAGAGTTTGAGGTGGGTCAGCATGTTTTTCTGAAGGTAACACCGATGCGTGGTGTGTTGAGGTTTGGTAAGCGGGGCAAGTTGAGCCACAGGTTTGTTGGACCATTTGAGATGATTCGTAAAGTGGCTTATCGTTTGTCTTTGCAGCCGTCTTTGGCCGTCGTTCAATGTGTGTTCCATGTCTCAATGCTTCGGCAGTACTTCACAAACCCGTCTCATGTTGTGGATTATTGATAACTCGCTAACGCAAAGCATTTTTTTATAGCGAAACGTTAAGTAAGTTAGTGAAATTCATAAGTAAATCGTTAAAATTCCCTCGAAACCAGACAAGTTCGCGAACTTCACAACCTTACGGTATTATGAGAAAGGAAGGTGTATTTTTCTATAAACTGTTAGAATTATTTAACGTTTGTTATTTATGAGAAGAAACAATGTTTCGCTGTTACATAACCTTGCGAATGTGGCAGACATCCAACCAAGGACGCACCAGAGCCAAGAGTCGTGCAAGCGGACGAGATTAGTGGGACGAAGTGGAGATCTTGGACTCAACCGATCCCCTATAAAAGCAGACTCAGAAGATGAAGACACTACGAAAGAAATATAGAGATAAAACGCTGCCGACGGAGAAATTCTGAAGAGATTGGAAAAGAGTTGAGAGATCAATCCATCGTACATTTGAGGAGACTTGTTGTACATGAAGCCAACTCAGCGCTCGGAGCCTTAGTCGCTAGCAACTCAGTATTTATATTTGTTTCGCCATTTTTTTGCTTTTTTTACTGTTTTTCCTTTACTGCTTTCTTTACAGCTTTTTGCAATTTTACTGCTTTATTTATCGCTTTTCGCATATTTCAAATTCTATTGTTTTATTTAAACGTTTACATTTATAGAAGTTCATTTATTCAATTCCGAGTACTTTTATTATTTCGCTTGTTTATTTAATTTCAATTCAGAATTAGCAAACTTAAAATTCGCTAAGTTAATTTACAACGAAAGTCGTTTGCTGAATGTAAAAGTATAGGGAGAGGATCGAGAGATTCCGCTATTTAGCTTCGAGAGAAGTAAATATTTCTATAATTTAATTTAGGTATTTTGTAAACGAGAGTTTACAATTCGCATTCGCTTAGAGATAAGGTTTACTAGAATTTCAGTACAAATTCAACGAGCTTAAGATTCGAGAGAACTAAGTCAGCTGAGCGTTAGTTGCAATTGTCTAATTAATTTGCGAAAACTTATTTGCGAACTTCTGTCGCTTTGTTACATTATTTTACGCACTCAAAAATCAACTTTTTCACCAAACTACTTGATCAAATAACAACTGACAACTTGTTATTACCCATTTTTGCATTCGCACCAACTTACAAATAAAACGAACTAAATATAATTCCCTGTGGAGATGACTTATTACTTACTTTTAAACTTGCTGCAAAACAATAATGTACACTTGCATTTGCAATTCACTATAAAAATCTATTTATTTTTCACAAACCGCGAACCACCTATCCAGCGAACAAGTTTTTGGCGTCGTTGCTGGAAAATTATTAATTTGTTTATTTTATTTGTGTGTTATCCACAGTTTCATTCACCTTATATTGTGATTTTTTTTTGTTGTTTCAGGAAAAATAACTTTATATGCGTGGAACACCAATCGAGCCATTTAAACTTGAACCTGAAAGAGCTCTACGTCACCGAATCCGCGAAAGACTCAAAGGACTGATGAATCACGATAACGTTGGAGGCACTAAGGAAGATCCTCAACAAGCAAACCCACAGAGAGGTTTACAAGTTGATAATCTAATGATGATGGCAAATAACAGAGACATAGCCGTCAGGACATATGCAGAACCTGATGTCTCTGATTTAGAAAAAGGCATGATAAGAACTGACTTCGGAGCGAATGCATTCGACTTCAAACCGATGATGAACACCATGATGCAACAGAAGGCACAGTTTCATGGGTTAGCGAATGAAGATCCATATGTTCATTAGCGCGAATTCATGGGAATATGTGACTCCTACAAGATTCTAGACGTTACCCCAGATAAGCTTCGCTTGCACTTATTTCCACATTCTTTGCAAGGAAAAGCGAAATAATGGCTGACAACAGTGGATGGAGTAGAGAATATTGAGTGGGAGGAACTGGCCAAAAGATTGCTACTCAAATATTTTCCACCAAGGAAGTTCAAGAAACTTCGCGATGCCATTGTTAAATTTAACCAAGAGCCCGGCGAAACACTATTGGAAACATGGGATCATTTTAAGGCAGCCGTTCGCAAATGTCCAAATCATTTTCTAACAATTCTATGGAGAATATGTAGAAATACTTTATGTAGACTCAGCAAGCAGCAGTGTGAAATCTGGAAATACAAATGGGACAATTGGCCACTGAAGTTAGACAAAGGTCAGTTGGACAACTACCTGCAAATACTGAGCCAACAAAAATCGAAGGAAAGGAATAAGAACTCACGGTGATGGAAACGACAAGGTACACAAATATTTCGCAAACAAGGTACACTTTTCCATTTTGTAAATTACGCAACATTTCAATTATTTCCCTTGTTAGTATTTAAATTTTTCTTTTAAGTAGAAGTTCGCAAAAGCAATTCGCTGTCTGCGAACTATTTATGAACTTCAAATTCTAGAGTCTGAAAACGTCATTCGAAAATCCCATAAATCCGGAATTTGAATCATTAAAAAGATTTCGAAAAGACACGTTTAGGGTAGGAGCAAAAAAAAATTAACGGTGGGATGCGAACGAGCGCCACTTTGGCGATTCAGTTTTTGATTTCTCGAAAATTGAATCCGAAGTCTATAAAACCCTCGTCTTCTTCCCCAAAAACCCTAACGTTCGGATTTTTCAAATCTCTTCTCCGATCAAATTTCCAGACGTTTCGTTCTATCAAATTTCCGTCCACAACTATGTCATCTGAGAAATTAAACGCCGGAAGCCCAAAGAAGATTGTGAAAATCGGTTCACAATCATCCCAAAACGCGAAACCTAAGCCGCAACGACTTAGCAGTAAGGCTAAGGGAAAACAACTGGCGAGTTCTTCCATTCCAGAACCCACCGTCGCCGAGCAAGTGGTGGCTGAGATTCTCGAACTCACTTACAATGATTTGGCTCAGCAAATCAAAAGGTTGGAAGCCAAGCTCAAAAGGAATGAGCAATTGGCTGAATCAAGGAACGATCGCAATAAGTGAAGGAAGCTCTTGGGACTTAAAGAAATTCCCGAGAAATCCTTAAGAACGGAGGAAGCAAGCAATGAGGAATCGCTGGAGCGAATGACACCTTCGCAACAAGATCACTTTCTTGGGCGATCGGAAGGTACGTTAGCCATGCTCTCTATCGATGCAGAGGGGGGCAAACCAAGATTAACCACACCTAAACCTAGCGAACCCCCATCTCTGTTGGAACTTGTAATTCCAGACAGTCTTGAACCTGAAGAGTTTGCTACCAATATCTCTACCCCTACCTCAAACCCTGACTCACCTCAAAACCTTCGCTCTAACGAAGAGTTAGCTGCGAACACTCCCGAAAGCGATCCAAACCCACAAATCATTGGTTGGGAGTTAGCCATAATTCCAACTCCAACGCAGTCAGATATCCGACAGAGTGTCAAATTAAACGAGGGGATGGAGTTCGTTAGAAATAACGAGGACTTGCAAGAGTCTGTTGATCAGGAGTTGGGGGAAAGTATTGCGAATTCTCCCCAAACAGCCAATCCTATATCCGAACCTCAACCAACACCAACACAAACTTCTTAACCAATTCGCAAAGAAAAAGAACCCACACAACCTAGGAAAAAGCAGGGAGTTCGCAAAATGTAAAGACCCGACCCAAATAGGGTTCTAAACCTAGGCCTTTACTACATGCATGACTTAAAAAGCGGATAAATTAAAATCTATGGAAGTCTAAAAACAAGCTCGTATTAAATTAAGCATTTAATAAAACGTTCTGGCCAGATGTTAAACAATTCAAACAATTCATTCTTCATAAAATAAAGGAGCTTGCAGTCTACCATAGTTCATAAACCTTAGGGCTCTGTGCCCTAACTAAATGCAATGAAAATCCTTACACTGTTTAAAACTTAAAACGCTCAGAGTTCAAATTACTTTAAAGACAACATAAATAAAACCCCATGATCCCTTCCACGCCTCCAGTCATCAGTGCCGCTCATTCTGGTTACCTGTGGAACCACATTTATAATAAGGGTGAGCAACCTAAGTTACTCAGTAAGAATCCCCTAACGGGGTACAGAGCGTTAACTACCATCATCTAGCTAAAAGTATAAAAGGTACTACTACAAATTGCTTTAACATGCTCAACATACATACTGGTAAAACAATAGCATGGTATCAAACATAGTGTTCATAACTGGAGAACAACTGTTGAGTATTCACAACTGGGGAATGCTCAACTTAACATGCATAAAGTTCACTTCTAGGGAACAACAGGAGAATATTCACAACTGGGGAATAATCAACTTAACATGCATAAAGTTCACTTCTAGGGAACAACAGGAGAATATTCACAACTGGGGAATAATCATCCTAACATACAAATGTTCACTTCTGGGGAACAACAGACGAATATTCACTATTGGGGAATACTCAACTAAGCATACAAATGTTCACTTATGGGGAACAACAGAAGAATATTCACTACTGGGGAATACTCAACGAAACATGCATAATGTTCACTTTTGGGGAACAACAAAAGAATATTCACTACTCGGGAATATCCTACAATACATACATCACGTTCACTTATAGGGAACAACATAATCAAACTTTTATTCTAACTCATATATCATACGTGAGACAGATAAATCAGCGTGCAATAGTAACAAACATACAACAAGCTATTCAAGTTGCTAACGGTCTGTCCACAAACCCTACGATAAGGAATCCTTACCTTGGCCAACACTACGCAGCTACAAACTCCACTAAGCCGCAAACTACTACTGACCCTACTTTCACTGTAGCGAAGGACTAGCGAAAACGAAACCTCGGCTACTCTTCTGATTCTGACCAAGCAACAAAATAGACCTTCGTTAATAACGAAATCCACCAAACTTTTGTAAACAAAATGACGAAACGAGACTTACCGCGGCAACACTACACTCTGAACTCGTTGTAGCAAAATCCGACGACAAGACCTCCGTTCGTTGGCTAGCGAGCAGACACTAGCGATTCTCCCTGAATCCGAACACACCAAGCAGAAGGCGAAAGATTCGCTGGAGTGACCATGGCAACAAACTGCAAACAGCAGAGGGCCTTTGGTTCGTCGACAACGAACAAGACAACGCCACAAGTCAGAAACAGTCTTACACGAAACTGGAAGAAACTCAACTAATAACAACAGAACGCAAACGCTTACCCAACTATCTGTAATTCGCGGAGGCGTAGGCTTGCGAACAGCAAGCGAAACTGGGCTGCCGAAGAACGTGAAGAACAACTGAAGAACACCAACAGAAACCCATAAATCAGAACCTCGAAACGTTAATTTAACCTCTCAAACTATACGAATCCGAAGAAGATTAAGAACAGAGACATTACCTTGCGAATCGACGAACTTGGCTTCTTGAAGAATTCGGTCGAAGGAGAAGAACACAAGGGAACTCGGCTTTTGGTTGAGAGAGAATGCAAGGAAAAACAAGGCTTGAAGGAAAAGATGCTTTGGATGAAAGACAAAGCAAGAAACGTAACGGTTGTTTGAAGGAGAGTCGTTCGTAAACTTAACGGCTGAAAGAAGAGCCGTTCGGAAACGTAACGGCTGCTTGGGCGGTTTTGGAACACGAGTTCACTAGAGCGAAGCTCGGCGAAGGCGAAGGCTAACTTCGTCAAAGACTTTCGCTAGAGCGAAGGTCAGCGAAGACGAAATTCTGAAGAACTTTTACTTCTCTTTAAAACCACAATTCCTTACCACCTTAAGTAACGGTTCGATTTCCCGGGCCGTTACACAAAACCAACCAACTTTCGCAAAAGGAATTGCGAATGTTGGACGCGAAGCGCGCAATTATCAATGCGCAAATGGCCAAAGTCACAAAGAAACCTGTTCTACAAGAACAAGGTTTCGCAGAAGACTTGTCCATTTACCCTTCCTCCATCCGATTCAAAAATCGAGCAACAAAGTTGGGGGCAGTTCTGTATCATCTGGGAAGAGGCCCAAATGGAAGGGGTGTTGGAATTTTTCACAAATATCTTGGACCACGAAAAACACACTTTGTTTGTCCAAGGGCAAAAAATATTTTGGAATTCAAGGGCATGGAACAAAATGTAAGGTTTAGAAGATGTCGAGTCGGATTATGACGTCTTATTGGCAACTTGCACGGAGGAGGATAGAGATGATTGCATCCAAACTATTTGTCGTGACGGCGCAAAATGGGATGAAGGGCTGAAGGCCAAAAGGATAATCGCAAGCGATCTGACAAATGAAGCGACTTCATTTGTTCGCACTTGTCTAATGCCAACAACGCACGAAACAACCATGACAGTTCCTCGTGCCTTGTTAATCTACTGCATTATGGCTGGCCACTCCATCAACATTGGCAGAATCATCGAAGACGAAATTTACCAATGGGCTGGAGGTGGCAAGAAAGCTTGTTGCGTCATTTTCCCGCATGCCATTTCAATATTGTTAACAACTCAAGGCATTCGACGAACTCCAAACGACGCGAAATTGCCCAGGAAAAAGAGCCTCTTACCTCCTAAACAAAAATCTGCCCCATCTAAGCCAACTCCTACAAAACCAACCCCAACTCCACGTCGCACTCAAGCGAACCCTTCAGCAAATCAAGCTTCAACTTCTTCGCACTCTGACGAAACATTATCTCAAATCTTGGCAGAAATACGAGATATAAAAGCTCGTCAAACTACCTTCTTTAATTATTTCGCAGAGCGCGATAGAGTTGAACAATCTTTCTTCAACATGATAGAAGGAGGCCCGATATTTCCCCCATTTCCTAGTTGGGTATTAGACCCCAATCTTAGATAGGCGAAATGTAGATTTTTTTTCTTCATATCATTTTTATTTTGGTTCGCTATGTAATTCTCGCGAAGTGGTTAATACAAAAGTGTTCCAATTTTGAATTATTATTTCTTAAGTTATTGTCATCTTAGATTAATTTAGTTATGCCTTAAGTTTACTCTAATTCGTTAACTTTTACTTTTTTGCGAACTTGCATATTATATCTACTCTATTTTTCTTTATATTTCAATTTTCGCTATATATTTAGTACTATTGCTCATCTTGCCAACTGTATATATGTCAGTTTTCGCAAAGTAACTCCTTCCAAGTAGATATTATAATTTGCCCTTTACGGTTAAATATCAACCCAGTAACAAGGAGCCCTGTTCATTTTGAAACTTCGCAACTTTGTTTAAGTTTGGGGGTCCTTAATGTCATTGGGACAATGCCTTATTCTAAGTTTGGGGGTGTTGTTACTATATTACTGTGTGCACCTTGATAATGGCTTACATTAACCTCTATCCACAAAATCGCATCCAGCGAATGGGTTCAGCGAACAGTTCATTTATTCAAAAAAAAAAAAAAAAACAAACCCAGATGATGTATGCAAAGAAATGCAAACCAACCAAGGGGGGGACAAACCACTTGCCAAAATTTGACATATCCAAAATGTATGAGAGGCAAAGCGAATCAAAGGTTTAGTTGCCCAAGTCTAAAAGCTATTCACCCAATCATGATGGAAGCGAATATCTTAGACTGTAAAAGGAGAGCATTCGCTTTGGCAAAAGGTGAGCGAACAAAGTTAAACAAAGTTGAAGAAGTCGGGAAACAAACAGACCACCTACAAGTATGAAGGACGATGAAAGCCAAAAAAGCAGCATAGTTATAAACATTCACAAGGAAATGAGAACAACAATGCACAACTTCGTATTGACAGGTAACAATTTTAGTAATAAGCAAACTATAGTGCTCATTGATGTATAAAATCATATAAAGTATGTATGCATGATATGAAGTCAAACGAAAGTAGAATTTAACGAATGTGATGTTTTACTATGGGCTTTCTTACATTTTTCTTTATGCCCAATTACTCGAGACGAGTAATAATTCAAGTTTGGGGGTGTTGATAACTCGCTAAGGCGAAGGGTTTTTTTATAGCGAAACGTTAAGTAAGTTAGTGAAATTCATAAGTAAATCGTTAAAGTTCACTCGAAACCAGACAAGTTCGTGAACTTCACAACCTTACGGTATTCTGAGTAAGGAAGGTGTATTTTTCTATAAACTGTTAGAATTATTTAACGTTTGTTATTTATGAGAAGAAACAATGTTTCCTGTTACATAACCTCGCGAACGTGAACCAAGAGATTACATTCCAACTCAAAGAGGCACGTGGCAGCATCCAACCAAGGACGCACCAGAGCCAAGAGTCGTGCAAGCGGACGAGATTAGCGGGACGAAGTGGAGATCGTGGAGCAATAGAAGCGGACTCAACCGATCCCCTATAAAAGCAAACTCAGAAGATGAAGACACTATGAAAGAAATATAGAGCTAAAACGCTGCCGACGGAGAAATTGTGAAGAGATTGGAAAAGAGTTGAGAGATCAATCCATCATACATTTGAGGAGACTTGTTGTACATGAAGCCAACTCAGCGCTTAGAGCCTTAGTCCCTAGCAACTCAGTATTTATATTTGTTTCGCCATTTTATTGCTTTCTTTACTATTTTTCCTTTACAGCTTTTCACAATTTTACTGCTTTATTTATCGCTTTTCGCATCTTTCAAATTCTATTGTTTTATTTAAACGTTTACATTTATAAAAGTTCATTTATTCAATTCCGAGTACTTTTATTATTTTGCTTGTTTATTTAATTTCAATTCAGAATTAGCAAACATAAAATTCGATAAGTTAATTTACAACGAAAGCCGTTTGCTGAATGTAAAAGTATAGGGAGAGGATCCAGAGATTCCGCTATTTAGCTTCGAGAGAAGTAAATACTTTATACTTTAATCTAGGTATTTTGTAAACGAGAGTTTACAATTCGTAATCGCTTATGATAAGGTTTACTAGAATTTCAGTACTAATTCAACGAGCTTAAATTCGAGAGAACTAAGTTAGTTGAGCATTAGTTGCAATTGTCTAATTAATTTGCGAAAACTTATTTGCGAACTTCTGCCGCTTTGTTACATTATTTTACGCACTAAAAAATCAACTTTTTCACCAAACTACTTGAGCAAATAACAAACTGACAACTTGTTATTATCCATTTTTGCATTCGCACCAACTTACAAATAAAACGAATCAAATATAATTCCCTGTGGAGATGACTTATTACTTACTTTAAAACTTGCTGCAAAACGATAATGTACACTTGCATTTGCAATTCGCTATAAAAATCTATTTATTTTTCGCTAACCGTGAACCACCTATCCAGCGAACAATTATGCACCGTTGCAGATAAATAAAGATCTGAGTTTTGAGGAAAAGCCGGTCAGGATTTTGTCATTTGAGAAAAAGGTTTTGAGGAATCGTGCTATTGACCTTGTGAAAGTGCAGTGGAGAAATCAGAAGGTCAAGGAAGCGACCTGTAAGTTGGAAGGGGAGATGAGAAGAAATTATCCAGAGGTGTTTCAGTCTTAGTGACTCCCATGGACGGAAGTCTTCCAAGGAGGGAGTATTGTAACGGCCCGAGATTTCGGATCGTCGTTTAGGTTAGCTGGCCGTTCTTGTTTCTTGGAGATTCTTGGTTTAGTGGTTTTAACTACTTATTCTTGGTTGTTTAAAAAGATTGTTTCTTGGTTTTCTGTCAAGTTCTTGAATCGGTTGGTTTGGAGTTGTAATTTATTAATGAATTTAATTGGCTTGTATTGTGCATCCGTTGGGGATCGATCCATGGCTTGGAAGGTGGAGTTAAAAGGAAATTGAAAGAGAAAAAGAAATTCCTTCAGCGGGATTTGAAGGTGGGATTTATTGGAATTAAGGAAATTAAATCATTTAAAACTGATTTAGGTCTTTTGAGAAGGGATTCTCTCTTTCACGCATTCCAACACATTTGGCCGTCACCGTCTTATCCATTCTCTCGAGCTCCCTCTCCGTTGCACGCCTCTTCGTCTTCAATGTAAGGTTTCGTTGTTTTTCTTCTTTGATTTTTGAGCAAGATTGGATGTAAACCGTTGGTTGATTCGTTGTTTGCTGCCTTCCTTTCACAATCGCAGTTGTTGTCCGCGCTCGTTCGATCCCCTTCGCTGCCATCGAACCTAACCGCACGCTCATTCTCACTTGACTTAACCATTGTCATCGAGCCCTTGCTGTTCGCAGTAGCCTCGCACGCACGCGCGCACCCGTGCGTTCCGCCCAGTCTAGCGCTACGGAGACTGACGCTGTCCGAGCGCCTCACGCGTCAGGCATCCACGAACAGAAGACCTTCGATCAGTGCGTCCCTCGATCTGTTGCTCGACCTGTCCCAGCAGCTTCGCTCAACCTGCTGCTCCTGACGCGTTGATAACTCGCATTCGCGACATGATTAAATGAGCGAATTATAGATAAAAACATAGAAAATATCATGATAAATAGTTAAAGTTTGCTAGTAGCCTAAATCAGGATAAATGAAAATCCTTGTACTGTAAAAGGAGAGTATTCGTTTTGGCAAAAGGTGAGCTAAACATTGAAGCATACCAAGAAGTCGGGAAACAAACAGGCGAATTCCAAGTTAGGAAGAAAAAACTGAACCTAAGAGCAGCGTGATCACAAAACATTTACGAGGAATCAAGACATCTTTGCACAAACAGTTCGCTGACAGGTAACAAAAATTTTGTAGTATGACTAATTATAGGGCTCATTGAAATAATAAGATAGATAGTTTAGGGGTTGAAGTTCAATTAAAAAGGGTTATTAACATGCATGTTGTTAAGAACAAGAAGCAATCATAGATACGTGTTTAATCATAAGCACAATTACTCGAGAGGAGTAATAATTCAAGTTTGGGAGTGTTGATAACTCACATTCGCGACATGATTAAAGGAGAGAATTATAGATAAAAAGATAGAAAATATCATGATAAATAGTTAAAGTTCGCTAGATATAGCTCGCAAAAGCGAAATACCATAATCTCTTACGAACTTGAGTCATTTAACATTTTGCTAAGTTTTGCAATGTATTTTTCGCTAAAACTTCAATTCCGTGAACGCGAACCAAGGATCAACCATCGGACAAAGACACGCGTCAGACATCCAACCAAAGACGCGCCAGAGCCACGAGATGTGCACGCTAACGAGAATTGCAGGGACGAAGTGGAGATCGTGGAGCAAGAGTTGCGGACTCAGCTCATCACCTATAAAAGCCAAACTCGGAAGAAGAAGAAAGGACAAAAGAAATATAGAGCTAAAACACTGTCGACAAAAGATTCTGAAGAGATTGGAAAAGAGTTGAGAGATCAATCCATCGTACAACCGAAGAAACTTACTGTGCATGAAGCCTACTCAATGCTAGGAACCTTAATCGTCAGCAACCCAGTATTCGTATTTGTTTCGCCATTTTTCTGCTTTTCTTTACTGCTTTCATTTATATTTTTCGCAACTTTACCGCTTATTTACTGCTTTTCGCATCTTTTAAATTCTATTGTTGTTCGAAAGTTATATTTATAAAAACGCATTTATGCAATCTTGTTACCTTTATTATTTGCTTCATATTTAATTTCAATTCAGAATTAGCAACCTAGAATTCGCTAAGTTAATTTCCAACGAAAGTCGTTTGCTAAATGTAAAAGTATAGGGAGAGGGTCAAGAGTGTAAAGACCCGACCCGAACAAAGGTCCTAAACCTAGGCCTTTACTACATGCATGACTTAAAAGCGAATAAAGTAAGCTATGAACATCATACAGGCTCGTATTTATTAAAAACAAACAAACATTCATTAAGCAAGAAACATGTCCCTGTCTCCCAGCAACATGTTCCAAGCTGAAAACATTTAAAGTGCCTCCCTGGCCAGAGATATTTCAAATCTAAAGACAGTCATTTATTTCGAACTTAAATCCGAAGAAACCTGCAGATGTTCATTCATGAAAATAACCTAAGGGCTCCGTGCCCTACTTAAATGAAATGGCAACATTCAAAACATTCCTAAACCTCAATATAGATAAAACTCAGAGTTCAGTTCATTTCATTTAAATAACAATATCAGATAGCAGTCCATGATCCATCCCTCGCTCCCCCAGCCATATGCGCCGCAGCTCCAAGTTACCTGTGGAACCATATAACATAAGGGTGAGTAAACTAAGTTACTTAGTAAGAATCCCCCATACGGGGTACAATGCGTTAACAACCATCATCTAGTCAAAAGTATACAAGGTACTACTAACGATACTTGCTCTTACATGCTTTCTTTACTTGGATGCCATTTTACGGACTTACACCCTTGCCTAACAATGCATACATTCATAACATTCATACTTTAGCTCTCAGTCTTGCCTTGCTCATCTTACCATAACTTGTTAACTTGTGGGTGCATTGAACTCAAGATCCCGAGGGAGCTCTCAACTCGGTGGTGTAATGAGCGTGTGCATGCACCTCATGCTGCTGGCACCAGGTAAAAGCTGGGTCTAGGGCTAATTACCTTGGTCCAGATTCGCATGACCTATTGACTCGGATCGGTGTCACTGAATATAGGGTTGCGAGACCTCGGCATGAAACTGTTTCCAACCATTTGGCACCGTACGCCCTCAGCTAGGATACGTCCAAGAGTAGGCTCTCACCCAATAGAACGGTCCTAGCCCCTTCAGGCGGCAATCTTGGGCTACTGCCGACACGCTGAGATCGTGCCGACGATCGGGGACAGGACAAGCCTCATCATCCTCCCGACCCTCTAGGCTCCCTTTTGGCCGCCCACCCAAGACTGTGAACTAGACGGTCACCTCAGTTAGCTAAACCATGGTGACGGGTCAGAGACGGGGTATAACCTCTCATCCCTGCCACAACGTCCGAATGATGACTCATGCAAACTCTTACTAAAAGACACATCATTCAACCAGTCATCATCATGCAATTACATACATCTCCTAACATTCCAGAACGAATATAAATCACCTAGCATGGCACTAAGATCAGATACAAAATAAACAGAGTTGCTAGCATGAGGGTATCACATTACGGCACCATCCTAGTAAACATCAACATACAAACATACAACATACAAACATATAAAGGTATTCAGCCATGCTAGTAGTAACCAACATACAAACATATAAAGGTACTCATCCATGCTAAGAGTAACAAACATACAATTAACTAATCAAGCAGTAACGAACCGTCCACGAACCCACGATAAGAAATCCTTACCTAAGTAAGTCGACGAGCGAACACCTCAATTACACTCCTAACGTTGTCAACCAAAGACTCCAACCACACCTAATAATTTAATAACAAACACCACAATTAACTAAACCATCACAAGACAAACAGCCCATGCAAAGAGCATGGACAACAGCTTATCGAACAACCAAAGGCGAGAAACAATACCCAACGAAGATGAAGCTGGCTGGTCTGCGTCGCGATTGCTGCTGCAAGACGTCGGGCGAAGGGCAAGGCGCTGGCGCGGCAGCGACAGTACGCTCGTGCGGCAGGCGACGCGTTCGGGTGCGGGCGTGCAGGTTGGCGACAACGATCGTTGTGGCAAGGGCGACGGCACAGGCGCTCGGTCAGCTCGACGTGCGGCATGGACGAACTCGTGCGACAGGGACCACGCGCAACGACGCTGGCGCTTGGGCGTGAAGAAGCTGGTGCGGCTGGGCACGGACAAGCAGCTGCGGCGCTCGGTCCTTCAGCGAAGGGGTCGACGATCAGCGTGGGTTCGAGCGAAGAACATGGTCAGCAGCAGATCCGTTTAACACCCCAAGAATCACAGTCAACAAATCAAGAATGAACCAACAAAGCCCATCACCAACAAACTCGAGAATAATGAAGTGAATGACTAAGAATGGCAATGAACATACCTCGGAGAACGACTCTTGCGTGCGATGGTGTAACGACCCGGGTTTTCGGTTCGTTATAAGACTCTAGTTTTGGATTGTAAATTATGTATTTAAATAATGTTGTTTTGGAGGATCGAACCTTGGCCACAAGGAAGGCCAAGGGAAGAGGGAAGCTAAGTTAATTG
>JBBMEF010013331.1:10001-20935 GCA_037832685.1 Sicyos baderoa | reverse complement strand
TCTATCAGACACTATTGATGGAGTCTATCAATCTGATTTTGATAGATTTGTAAATATTTTCAAAAAGTTGCTATTTATTCAATTTTTTTATCTTATTGTAATATACATGCAAATTTCCCTATTTTTTATGTATATCTATATATATTTTATGTATTACAAATGGTGTTATATAGAACTTAAATCGAGTTCTCCTACACATGAATCTCTTTTATTTTTGTTTAATTTGGTTTCTTTTAATTTTTCCACTATTTTTTTTTTGGAGATGCCTGCACCGTAGTTTTTGTCTCCTTATATACATTTAAATTTCTAGCCGTATTCTAAAAATATTTTTTTTTTAAACTACTTTTATGGTTTGGTTTTTGAAATGTACAAATTAAGTAGATAACAAAACAAAAAGATTTTGTATTTAAATATTGTATCGATAGACTTAGGGCATGTTTGGCTGCGAGAGGATGGGTTGGATTGGGTTGAGTTGGGAAGATAAGAGAAGATAAGTGAAATAAGTTTATGTTTGGGGGAAGAAAATAAAAGATAAAGTTAGGTTTGATGTGATGGAAAGAGAATGATTGAAGTTTTTATTTAAATAAAAAATGGATATTTAATAGTTTTTTAATAATAAAGTTAGGTTTGATGGGATAGAAAGTGAATTGTTGAAGTTTTTATTTAAATAAAAAAATAAATATTGAGTAGTTTTTTAATATTTTAATATTTAAAAATAAATGTGGAGCCCACGGGTGGAGTTGGATAAGAGTTGGATGGACTTATGGAAGTCCATGAAGCAAACGTGGAATAGAAGCGCCAAGTCAAGCCAATTCCTCCGTTTGTCCATGGGGCAAACATGCCCTTAAAGTTTCAAAAATCATTAATGAAATGATTATTAAATAGAACAAAAATTTGTTTTTGTTATTTTGGTCCTTATAATTTTTTTCTCTTTTAAGTAGTTTTTTTTTTTTTTTGTCTATTTTGGTCCTAGTATTCATTTTAGTTATAAAAAAAATTCTTTTATCATAGTTTTAGCACAACAATTGACTAGAAAATTCTCTTGAAATGCAACATAATTGGTATTAAAACGGTTTTATTTGGCATAGAACTTAGAACAAAAAAATATTTGTAAATAGAAACCAAACTAAGGCTTAAAAGAAATTATTTTAAAATATAAGATTAAATTAACAAAAACTCACCTTATACAAACAAAAATGAAATATATATATAAGGGAATTTGCACTCTATAGCAAATTTTCTACTCTACATTAGAATTATAGTAACTTTTTTTTTATGGAGTCTATTAGACATTATTGATGGAGTTTATCAGTCACTGTACTGATGAAGTCTATAAATCTGATTTTGCTATATTTATAAATATTTTCATTATTTTACTATTTATATAAATTTTTTTATCTTATTGTAATATACATGTAAATTCCCCTATATATAAACATGTTTTATTTCAATAATAAGAATTTTAAACTTGTAATTTTTTGTTAGGTATAATACATAATGTCACGTGAAATTATATTCTTTAAGAAAACAAAAAAAATATCATTTTCATTTTGTGGTTTCTTACATATAAGAGACCGCTGCCCACATTGTTCTCTCCTCAAATAGTATTTTTCTATTAAAATATAGGTAGACCAAAATAAAATAAACCTCATACAAGTAGTTAAAATTAAAGTTAAAAAAAAAAACTCATTGGTAAAAGCAAATAGTGTTTAAACAAATTGCAAAAGATAATATGCGGTAAATATAAATTTTTATAATTTAAAAATTAGACTTTAATCTTAATACTTTAAAAACACAAAATAGAATTTAATCTATATAATTTAATGATAGAGTTCAATCTTAAAAAGAAAGTTAAATTTAATCTTAATTAAAAATCTTTACACGACTAAATATGGATAAATGCTAAGACTCACACAATAACCCTATTTTTATTCTATTTTATTTTAGAATGCCCAATTTTATATTAATATACAATCAACTGTCTCATTGACAAATAGATGATTAGAGATGCAATTTATTTATCTAATATCAACAAAAAATACTTTTTTTTAGGTTTCACAAAATAATAGAGATTAAATTCAATTTTCTAACTTTTCTTTACTAAACTTACCATTGAATTTTAATTTAAACTAAATACAAAAATAAAAAATAAAAAATAAAAAATAAGTTAAAAATGTTTTTTAAAATAAAATTATATATTTAGTTTAATAATGATTAGAGGGAAGATTTTGAATTTATGACAAACATTTGTATCAATTGAATAATTATTTTTATTGATACATTAATATTATGTTACGTAACTCATTATTATTGTGTCACGTAGCATATTGATATTGTTAAGTGTTATAAAATATAATTGTTCGCTCATTGGTTAACCTCACAAAAACATGGAACAAAGAGCTACATAGTAATACTAATGTTATAACATTAAAATACAAATTTACCAACAACAGATTGACAATGCAAAAAATTAATGATTAGAAATAGAAAAATAACATATAAATTTAGACCAATTCAAATGCAAATATTGGAAGTTAAGATTAGAAAGAAAAATCTTAAAAATATTGGGGAGAGAATCTCTAAGAACCCAGAAGAAGACTACTAAGAAACTGCAGAGTCAATGAGTTGACTTTTGGTTCTATAGCCGTGTGGAGACCATTCTAACATCAATTAGATTCATCTTTTATTTATTTATTTATTATTATAATCTCTAAGCTTATTTTTTTTTATTTCTTTCCAAATTTAGCACCAGAAGAAGACCACTCAAAAAGCCTGTAAAAAAAAAGACTTCTCAAAAAGGACCGACAATTGAGTAGTTCGAATTATTGTTATAATTTTTTTTTTAATTGGAGTGATGATTTTATAATTTTTGTTGAATGAATTACTTTTTAGATTTGGCTGGTTTAACCCAATCTAATTCAATTAATATATATTTAAAAGATTAATTAATAGAGTGTTTTTCATGTATAATAAAAATTGGGTAAAAAATTACATCTATAACATTTTTTTTTTATCAAAAATTGCTTTATAGCAAAATTTCGAGTGATTGAATTCAATTGGTAATTGATTGATAAGCTCAATCACTTAACAAACTGATAGAATACAATTAAATATTGTTGATTGAGTTCAATCACTTCGAATTTTGGTATAAACCAATTTTTGATAAAAATATACTCTAATTCTAATAGAGAGTCCTAAACTTGTTATACAGTATAAATTCTCTAATTAATAATATAAATTTTTAACATATTATTTTATTTTTTAAAATAATTTTTAATATATTGTTAAACATCATACATCGATAAGATTAATAAGATAATAATTTTATATTCTAAAGTATAGTAACATGCAACTAAAAGAATATAGTATTGTGCTTTCTTTCTTTATACTTTTTACATATTATGACTACATATTGATATTTTGTATAAAGACTTAACAAATAAAGTCTTTAAGATATAAATAGTTTCACATTGTTTATAAAAAAAACTCGCAAACGTTCTCAAAAAAAAAAAAAAAAAAAAAAAAAAAAAAAAAATCGCAAACAATATAGATTGAATTTAACGTAGTTATATAATATGTATTGTAATATAATATTAGTATTTGGGTTATATGTATTTTATAATAAAATTGTATTGTTTTTATATTCTACCCACACAAGGGTTTGTATGATAAGTAGATTAAGATTTTGTGTGAGAGTAGCCCATTAATTCACGGCATAAAATATATTTGCTAAACCATATTCCATTACTTTAAAGGGTTTGTTTGTAATATAAGATTCTCATAAAATGTATATTTTGATTACCATATTTATTTAGCAGCAATCATAAATATCAGGCACCTTGATAAAAGCGTCTACTTTTGTTCTTTTAATTATTTCAAAATGTAACTATTTTAATCCCTAATTGCAACATTTAAACATAATTTCAGTACCTAACAATTTTTTTTACTGCAAGACTAAGGAAATTTTCTAAACAATTTTTTAGTATAAAATAGGAAAGATGACCATAAATCCTACACAAAAGATATTACAATTATCACATAAATAAGAGCAAAATATTATTTTTTTGAGATTAAACTAGAGATTGTGTGGTGTTAAATTGGATTATCATCAAATACTGGAACTAACACAGTTCCACGTCATTGATTCTTTCTGAACAAATTTATTGAGTGCATTACTATATGAAAATTGTGAATAATTAAAAAAAAACAGCAAATGTTTTTTTTTTTTTTTGAGAAAAAAATAAAGAAAATGGTTAGCTTTTAAAATATAGTGTCAATAATACACACGAAAAAGATGGAGTTAACCCATTTACAATTTTCGTAAGATTGATGAGGAATCATAGACTAAGAATTTAACTTTCTTAGAAAACTTCTTTAATATGTCCTATCGTTTTCAATTGGAAACCCCAATTATCATTTATCCTTCATATTTTTCAAGTTGAACTAGGTGAGAAAATAAAGGATAAATTATAAATTTAGTTATAGTTTTTTTTTAAACAAATTGAAAAAAATATTTCTTATTAATTTTTAAAGTTAAAATTTAATATATTATTAAGTACTAAAATTTAGTCTCTATCAATTTTTTTAAAAAAGTCTCTATGTAGTTTGATGAAAACCTAAAAATAATTTTTATTATTTGTGATTTTTAACGAATTAAATATGTGAAATTTAACTACTTAATTACAAATAATGACAATGTAAGTTGCTAACAAAATAACAGCATCATAAGTATATATTAGTGAAAAAGAAAAAAGAATTAAAAAGAATTACATTGCACACATGAATAGTTATATCCATATTACAAAATTTGTTAATGATTACAAACAACATGAATTAAATTTTAAAATTTTATCAAAAAACAAACATTAAATTTGAATTTTTAAAACGATGGAACTAAAATATAAATTTCTTAAAAGTATAACTTTTAAAATTTTGATAGCTACATTCTAATTTGATTGAATGAAATTTATATTTTATCCAAAAAAATAAATAATATATGCAAATGAATGGTTTAGGTTACTTATGTTCAATCTAGGTTGATTACTTAACGACCAAATGTTATATGATCGGAGAATTTGTCACGAGTCGAAGAATTGAATTAAAAAAAAATAAAAATAAAATAAAAAGGAAAGGTTGAGCTTTTAAGCAACGTGTAGAGTTAGAAACCAGTACAAAAATTGGTTTGAAACTACAAAACCAATTAGAGCCACATGTCTGTAACATACATGATCCATTTAACTTTCCCCATAAATATCTTCTCCACCACTCATCAGCTGCCACGTAATCATCCCAAAATATTCACCCTCTGCTCTGACATTCGCCACGTCACCCTGACAATTCTGATCCACTTCAATTTTGTCTACGTTGCTGCTTTCTTAACCGTTGATTGATCACAATGCCCCTTCATCACCGTCCATTTCTGTCAATTAAAAACTGGGATTGTTTGTGGACACCAAAATTCATGTTCTTAGGACTGTCGTTTTAAGCTTGTTCTTCCCTCTGATTCTGGGAATCAAAAGGAAATCTTGAAGCAAAATCTAAGCTTGATCCTTACAGGTCTGTGATTCTCAACTTGGATTTTTTTTTTTTTTTTGAAGCTGCAATTAAATCTTCTGTTTATTTTACTGAGAAATATTATTGAATCTTGCTCTTTGAAAAAAGTGATTTTAGGTCCAAATGGTTGAAGTTTTGTGTGTGTATATGAACATTTTCATTCAGATTAAGATCCCCCACAACAAACCCAAATGAATAAACAAGTAAAGTTTCAAGCTTTATAATCCAAATTTTGTTCAAACAGTAAAACAGATGAAGTTAGGGTGGAAAATGATTTCTTGAAGTTACTTGTAAGGTTACTGGTGGTAGCTAGCTATAGCTAAATGCACCAAAATGGATGCTTATAATTCTTATATGCTTATGATCTGTTTGATAAATTGTTCGTAAGGGAACGATTTGAGTAACAAGAATGAAAATGATTATAGGAGAATAAAAATATCGGAAAGAATAATAAAAGAATGATTATGGAGATGTTACCTGTGTTTGGTGTGTAGTGAATGATTATGCGGAGATTGTGTTTGAGGTGCAGAAATTGATTATGAGGAAAATATGAGGAGAATGAAAAGTGTTATGGAGAGAATGAAGGACTATTGGAGAATGATTGTTGGTGGCTCAAACGTGAATAAGAGAATTATTCCGTATAATCATTCTCATTCTCCTTGCCCTTACTTAATCGAGAGTCTTGGCAAATGCATTGTTTTAAGCAGAGGATTAGAGTGACAAGAGTTGCTATTTGCCATTGCAGGTTGCAGGAGCTTCTATATTGATTACTTTTGCTTTTTTGAAGGCTACTTGGTATGGGAGTTGTGACCGTTTCAAGCTCGGCAGCACGGACTCCCTTTCAGCTGGGCGCAAAGTTTTCCAATCACAATTCTACATCGAAAAGACCATCGATTGTCGCTTTTAAAGCCGATAAGCACACAAAAACTACTTTGGTGTCACCTCAGGAGCAAGTAACCCTGCCAGTGGAGAGTAATAACAGAAACAAGAAAAGATCAGCAAAAACTAGCAAATCCTTGAAGAGGGTTAAAGCTACCTTGATTGATGAAGCAACTATTTGTACTTTGGATGTGGATTACAATGAGGCTGCTGCTAAACTTGAAAACATATTCAAGCTTAGCCTCATGACAGAGGATACTGATGTGGAAATTAAAGAGGTTAGAACAAAAAGAGGCAAACAAAGGAGGAAAAACTCAGACAAGAGTCCAAGTGATGGCATAGTCAGGAACCAGACTAAGCGGATTAAGCGACTCGATCTCGACAAGCGGATAGCATTGAAAAGTAATAAGGAGAGCAAAGCAACTCCTTCATTAGTGAAGCTAAAAGATACCAAAAGTGAAGCTGATGAGATTGATGATCTTGTTAGAAATTACTCTGGTTCAACTGATTTGGTTAGTTTGGACTGGAAAAAAATGAAGATTCCTCCTGTTCTTCCTTCATCAGAGCATACCCTTTTGTTCAAGTTGGTTCAACCAATGAAGGTGAGGCTTAAGAGTTCTGATTTCTAATGTTGGGAACTGATTTGAATGAAAGTTTGAATACAAGTCATTCTAGTTCACTGCCTAATAATGTTATTTTCTATTAGGCACTTATTCAAGTACAAGAAGAGCTTCAGAAAGAGTTGGAAAGAGAACCAACTGAAGGAGAATTGGCGAATGCGACGAACATGAATGTCTTTCAAGTAAGGAGACAGTTGGAGGTTGGTCGTGCTGCAAGAAACAAGCTCATCAAGGTAAAATGACATAATTCGAATGGCGTACGATGCGTTCAATGCTTTCTCTTTTGCTAAGAAACTAATTTACTTTCAATTCCCATTCATCACCCATGGAGTTTTATAAGAAATGTACAAGATTAATCACAATGTCAAGGTTCTTAGAACACATTCATTTTCCAATTCACTATTGGAGTGCAAATAGATTGGCTATAATTGTAATCAACTTATGATATAAGTGCACAGTCTAATGCCTAAAGTATTGAACTAATGGTAAACATTTACATCTCTTGCAGCATAATCTTCGCCTTATATTGTTTGTGATCAACAAATACTTCGAAGATTTTGCAAGTGGCCCGAAATTTCAAGACCTTTGTCAAGCAGGAGTCAAGGGTCTCATTACAGCAATTGATCGATTTGAGCCGAAGAGGAGATTCCGGCTATCTACGTATGCTTTGTTTTGGATAAGGCATGCTATTATTCGGTCAATGACTCTTTCGAGCTTCACACGTGTCTCATTTGGACTTGACTCGGTTTGTTCTCAATCAATTTTGTCTTTTTCATTCCTGCATTAATCATCTTTGTACCTTCCTTCATGAGATCATTTTGTTGTTACTGTATATAGAACTAAGAAAAAAGGAAAAGAGTTGTTTACTTAATCAACTTTAGGCTTGGAAGAAAATCTAAATACAGTTGAATTGAATCTGTTTACTTTGTTATGTATTAAATTTAAAATATCAGTCTAAATGGTATTTGATGCACATTATGGCATGGATTATGGAATTGGATTTTTTCTTAGTGCAGGTAAGAATTGAAATCCAAAGAGCTAAACTTGAGTTATTATGTAAGCTTCATAGATTACCAACAGAGGAAGAGATAACTTCAAAGGTTGGCATCTCACCTGAAAGGTACCTAGAAGTAATGAGGGCTACAAAGCCAGTTTACTCTCTCCATTCTAGGCACCCAACTACATCAGAAGAGTTGATCAATGCAATCACTGATGTAGAAGGCACCGGAGGCGACAACCGACGACAACCAGCTCTTCTGAGACTTGCTCTTGACGATGTGGTAACTTTTCTATTCGAATCTTGCAGTTACGTCGTTTTCCCCCCTAAACTGCTACGCTACCGTCTTAAAAAGATTTTTGGCTTTTGAACATGGTTAGGGATATAAGTATCATCTTAGTAGTATGGTATACTCTACTACTTGAGATGCCACTGATTAGCACTGCTCTACATTTATCCTTCTGATAGATTTGTGATATGATCCAGGATCTATATTATATCAAAAGTAAAATATTATATAAATAAAGATAAGTCAAGTTTTGATAGGTCTTGTAACCTTCTCTCTCAAGAGAATCTTTCGAGCCCTACAATAAATCACTCAAATACTCATTTAACAATTGAATGCCTAAACACTACCCAACTCTCTCTATTTATAATAAAGTCATAACTTACTCCTCAAGTAATTGCTAACTTAGCCCTATATTATTCCTTAATAACACTAAGGTCCAAAACATATCAATTTGTCAGCAGTGTAAACCACTCAATATTTGCATACCATATCCACTACCAATCCCTCCCTATTTATAACCATAATCTTCTAATTAATTTCCCATATACCCCTATGTTATTCCTTAATTCGCCAATCCTATCACATTCCTGACCTTTTGTTTTTATTTTTTGAATTCTACAACATTTGTGATTTGAATCCGTAACCAATTGGTTACTATTTGATACAGCTACCACTAGAGTACCACTCCTTTTTGCTATTACATTCCTGACTTGGTATTACTTTGAACTCAAATTGTTCTTCATTTAAGTGGATAGGATAGGAGCTGTTTATTCTGTTGTGATGCCAAGAAATGCCTTATACTGCTGATGTTCATAATTCTTAATGACATGTCCCTACAACTTTCTTCCAGCTTGATTCTCTAAAGCCAAAGGAGAGCTTGGTGATCAGACAAAGATATGGTCTCGACGGAAAAAGAAACCGAACGCTAGGTGAGATAGCAGGGAATCTAAATATTTCGAGAGAGATGGTTCGGAAGCACGAAGTTAAAGCTCTCATGAAGCTCAAACATCCTGCAAGAGTGGATTACCTTCGTCGGTATTTAGTCTGAACCGACAAGAACATCGTGCTTAGTTTTCATTGATGTTGTACTCTGCCTGATTTCCTATGGTGTAAACATCTCTAAGGGAAAGAGATTTGTACCATATATTTGTTAGTACTTGAACATAGAAACCTCACACCATATGATTCATATTTTGGAAGGACATACACTTGGTGGCAGCCCTGATACTTTCTTGTAGGCAGAAGGGGAGTTTGATAGGAGAAGCATAGCAACTAAAAGACAGGAATGGATATACTCTTGTATACTTAGTATGTGATATAAATATATTATACTGTTTATAAAATTGCATCATTTGACTGTTTTATTAGTTCTTTCTTCAAAAAGGATTCAAAGGGAAACAGAATTAAGAGGAAGACACTTCATTAGCTCTCAGTATCAACACGAGAATCGACAACTATTCAGATTTCTTGTCCTTCTAACCCTCGTTGTCTAGTCGAAAATCGATGTAGATATTTATAAGGAATCTGTTGAAAGATGTTGGATCACTTATCAACGCGAAAGTTTAAGCTGATAGGTTGGATTAAATTAAGTTATATCAACCAACACTCTTTTTCATTGGTGGGCTTGGAAATTTGAGAATGCCCATCAAATAAAAATCAATATTAACTGGGGATGAAATAACTTCAGAAGAGTTTGAACCTAGAACTTTCTGCTTTGATACTAATCAACACTCTTTTTCATTCCTCTTGTAAACGAATCTACCGATCGGTAGGTGCAATGATTTACTTGACGAGCGAGTTCTATAGTTCAAAGTTCAGGACCGCCCAACTATCCCAAGGAAAAGAATGAAAGAAAAGGCATATGACTCCATCATGTAGGTTCCACTCGATCCAATAGGGGGAGTAATCTAAAAGTCCAACCATTTTATAGAGACATTTGAAATAACAAAAGTTAAAGTCTTAAATTTTAAATTAATAGTCAAACCATTAAAATATTGAATTCGTAATTACATAACACATTGATTGAATCTTGTTAAAGTCAACCCATTATAATCAAAATTTATTTTTTAACCAAGAAAGATGATCATGATTGGTCATTGGAGAGGTGACTTATTCAAATAAGTATGATGCATAACCTAATAGCCAAGAGATTACAGATTTAAATCTTCCACCCCAATTATGATTGAATAAAAAAAACAAAAAAAACCGTTCTTGCTCTAGAACCCTACCATCACTTTTTCTTTTATTCGTGATTGTTCAAATCAGTTTGTGCACATCTTGACTATTATCATACAACATGACCCTTCAATATTTGAATGTTAAAAAAACTCGTATGAAATTAATTTCTAAATAGGTGGTCGTCATGGATTGAACCATGGTGTACAGTTTTCAAAATGATTCATGAAGAAACCATAGCTAAATCAAAGAAATGGCAACTGTTTTTGAAGATTACCATGGTTTCCAGACTAGCTAACAAACATGATGATAAACATCAGCCAACATACCATGAAGAGTAAATTCAAGAGACAAAATGCTTAAAATCCAGAAATGTTTATCCCCAGTTTCACCATCTGAAACTAGTAACCAAAATAATTAA
>JBBMEF010013283.1:0-20950 GCA_037832685.1 Sicyos baderoa | reverse complement strand
GAAAGGGCGATTACCAAAATCTGTGATACGATCAGGGGTTGGCCGAGGGGCTTGAGTAGGCGAGAGAATAAGCCAATGGTTCCGGCGCAGATTCCGAGCTGGAAGAGAAGAAGAGGAACAGAGAACTCCAAAGGGTTGGCTCCAATGAAAATGGAGGTGCATTGAATTCGATTGGTGTGTACACAAATGGAGGACAGGTTCTTGAAGGCGCCAATGTCGCCGGGTTCCATTATAATCGATCCCATTCTCAAAGCTCTTTCAGTCAAGATTAAGAAACTGAAAGAGCTTCGAAAAGGGCGATGAAATCAAACAGGGAAGAAGAAGAAGATGGGAATTAATGGAAGAAAAATGTTGAGTTTTATGGGTTTGAAAATGCTAAAAATTTGGGAAATTCAAATTTGGAAGAAATTCAAACTCCTACGTTGTATTATGTATTACCTGGTTTACAACCAAAATCCCTTCTCACGTCTATTTTTATTCTATTTTTTGTTTTGCTGTTTTTTTTTTAATAATAAAATAGAAGAATTTGGGTGCACCCTCGACGACGGTAGCACCCGGTTACTCATGTCGAACTTTTGGTGCCATACATCTCATCTTTCTTTTCTTACTTTATATTTATTATTAAAAAAATTACAAAAAAAAAGAAGATGTGTGACTACAAATAATGATATCACGGTGAGGGTGCACCCAAATTCCCTCACATAATAAAAATGACTATAAATGAATATTGACAAATCTTCATACCTGTTTTTTTCAAATATATATTTTCAATTTTGATTTCTTATCTTTTTCTATAAAAATTTAGTCTTGCTTTTGCTTTTTCTTTTTCTTTTTCTTTTTTAATGCAAATATGTCATTATATAATGGTGAAGAAGAAATTTTGAGATCAGTGGTCCCATTTTAAATTGAAATTAGTATGATGATGGGTCCATGAACCTAAACATGTGTTCTTATAACTCCTAAAACTAGCTTATCTGCTTGCTCATCATTGAATATTACTAAAACTATTTACTTGTGTAGCATCCATCCTTGAGTTCTTTATATAATAATTTCAACTTGCGAGTAAGGTATCCGGAACGAATTCGATCACCTTTACAAAATTTAGGCCCCGTTTGATAACTATTTGGTTTCTTATTTTTGGTTTTTCAAATTTAAGTTTATTCTTTCTCAAATTTCCTACAATGTGCTACATCCTTCCTACCATTTATCCATCTTTCTTTAAGAAATTAGGAGAATACTAACCCAACTTTTAGAAACAAAAATAAACTTTGGAAATTTACTTTTTTTTGTTTTTAAAAGTTGGTTGGTCTTCCCCTACTTTCTTAAGTAAAGATGTATACAAGGTAGAAAGGATGAAACAAATTGTAGGAAATTTGAGAGAAAATAGGCTTAAATTTAAAAAACAAAAAACAAGAAACCAAATAATTATCAAACGGGGCCTTAGTAATCCGTTATCAACCCTAGACCGATGAAAACTCGGGTTGTCTCGCTCTCATCATTTGTGCTCTGCGAAATAGTCATCGCCTCTCTATTTGAACAGGAGTTAAAGACGATATATAGGGACATTCTACTCCACAACCATAAATGATCAACTTCTTTATAGTAGAACCCTAGCTAATTCTCATGCTTGGTAGCCTCGGTTAGTTATTTGGCGCTATCTCAAATTAGTTAATTGAATGTTGTTTTGATGATAACAAATCTTATCTTATTTACAAATAATTTTGATGTTTTAAGATGTCCATAATATAGTGCTTGAAACAAGGATTCCAACGCAATTTGAACTACTCAAATTCGAGTTTAAACGAAGAAGTTAAGGTCGAAACAAGTTTGAACCGGAAAATTCTAAGACAATAACGTGGCAGCTAAGTGTGCATCACAGACTACTAGAAGTTGACATGTTGAGTTTTGGACAACACCAAACAAGATAACCAATTGCGCCACCAACTTCAATTTTTTTATTTAGTTGGTTCTAGAATTAATTTAAAATTAGGTAGGGTGGTCGAACCTTACCTAAGAATATTTTTAAATATATATATGTATATATTTATTTGATTTTATTATTGTTTTTAAACTTTGTATTTTCTGAAATTCTTTAAAATCATTTTTTTTTTATCATTTAGAATATATCTGTACTATAAAATAAAAGTGAATAGTTAATGAAAGTTGTTAAGTAAATTTATATAAAAAATAAAAATAAAAAATAAATACATATTCAAATTAAAAGCAAAAACAACTATTGAAAATCCCAAGTCAAACCCTTGAGTTTCTCAAATACATAAATTTGAATGAGTTATGAATTCTTCAATTCAAAAATTTTAGGTTGGTCTAAAAAATTATCTTTTATCTCACCAACACACTACATACAATTTAGACTTTCCATGACATTTGAACAAACCAAAGGTTTATAATAGCTTAAATCATTATGTTGAATGAACAAAAAAGAGTAATAATATTGGTATATTAGAAAACAAGTAAAGATGAAAATGCAAAACTTTTTTCATTTACATATCTGTTGAGAAGCTAAAAAGGAAAAAGGAAGTTGGGTAATTAAGCTAAATCATGAACACTATATATTAAGAATACATTGAAAAATTGTTAGTTTGAAAATGAGTTTGTATGTCATCATGATCACTATCCTCTTTTGTGTGTTGTTGCACAACTAAGATTGAGGCATCACCCAAGAAATCTGAAGAGGCCAATACCTCCCCAACTGCCCCAAGTTCTGTTTTCTCACTCACAAGCAGCAAGCCTTGAACTAGAGGCGAACACGGGTGGTGTCGTCTTCCAACTATTACAAGATCGAAATCGCCCCCCATCGAACGAAGCGCGGAGACTGTTCCCGTGGAATCCTCCGCCGCCTTTTCCGTGAACTTCACTCTGTCGTTATCTTCCATGGTAAGTAGAAACTCGGCAATGACCTCATTGTCGAGCATCTTCTCTGTAGTGTAGTCGTTTTGGACATTCTCGTTCTCGAGAAGTCGAATCACTATTAAGTTAATATTGGGATGACTAGCCATTCTTTCGGCGATGAAAATTGTCTCACGGTCGTCTGGTCCACCGATGAAGACTGCAGCTACTTGAAAACATTGCAAATTGGTTGTAATAGACCTTGGGACCTTTGAAACTCCTCGTTCGACAACAAGCGCAACGGAACAAGGCGCCATGTCGAGGATATGATGGTTAACTATTTTAATTTTAGATTTCGCATACGACATCACGCCGTCAGAGTAAAATCTCTTGTGGAAGGGGACAAGAATCAAAGAACTCATTTTGTCGAGCGCAAGCGAGCAAACATCGTCGTGCATAGTTGCAAGAGGTGATACAGCAGTGAAGGGATGAATTGCGATAATCTCGCGGTTGCTTTCGCCGAAATATTTAAAGGCATTAACAATATGTTCAGAAGGGTGAGACTTGGATAGCCTCTTCGTAAGCTTGTGATAAATGAGTTGCGGCTTAGCACGCCCAAGAAGGTCGACGAGATGAAGCATGTATACTAAAAGATGGCTCCGTCTCGTCGGATACAATGCCTCGAGTAGGTTGATACAAGTTGGAACATCTTCTTGGTCGTGAATGCAAACTAAGACACAAAGATCAACCTCCGATCTCGAGTTCATCATCGATCTGTTCTTGTGAACTACATACCTTGTTGAAGGATCGGAGAGATATCTTATAATGGGAGTGATAAATGCAACCAAAACCATTACGTATATGCACATAACTGCAAATGCTTCATCGTCTAAGAACTGCACCAATTCAACAAACACTATTACTAACCAAATTGACCAAAACATCAAACAAATACAATCACTTCACTTCCTACCTTGTCGTTCCTCCCTACTTTAAACATTCCAAGCTCGAGAGCACCTTGACTATTCACGACCAGCCCCAGCAATACCGCGTCTCTTATCGGTACTTTGTAGTACATTGAAACCGCAAACGCACCCCCAAACTTTCCCAATGCACTAGCAAAGATGGTTAATGATATAAATACAAAGTTCGTGAGTTTGATGGTATACACATTCACAATCAAGCCTAATTTGAAAAAGAAGACAGGCATGAAAACCCAATTGGTGATGAGATCAAGCTTCTCCACCAATGCCGATCCAACCCGAGATCCCGAAGGTAACGCCATCCCAAGTAAAAGGGGACCGCTATAGATATGCATACCGACCGTATGGCTACAAAAGGCAACGACCAACAGTCCTACAAGCAATACAAACACAGTGCCCTCCTTCAACGGCTGCCCCACAGAATTGTTCTTTATCATCCACAACACAACAAGTCGAATACCGAAAATGATGACCGCCATGACAAGAATCGCGTAAACTTCCGTCACGACACCGTATCTGGCCTCACCTTCTGTGTTCAACATAATTCCTAGCTTGAGATACATGAAGCTGACTAAATTGGAAATCATGGAAGAGGACAAAGCAATCCTCCCGACATTCGAGTTGATCAGGTTGAGCTCGGAGAGAAGTGCAGCAACCATTGCGAAGTTGATGACTGTCTCTCCTTTCCCAACTGACAAAAGGGTTTGAAGGGATTCAATGTGAACAAAACTAATCAAATATATACCATACATTGAGGTGAGAATTGAAGGGAGAATCACACAACAAATCCCAATTCCAAATGATTTCCTGTCAATGCTCTTGAAAATGGATATATCAGTTTGCAATCCAACAAGAAAGAGGCAAAAAATAATGCCAAGCCCAGAAATTGCATCCAGAAAAACAAGTCCCCTCACTGGAAATATAACCTCTCTAAATTTATCCAAAAATCCCACTCCAGAAGAGCCTAAAATTAAACCACCCTGTGAAAGAAAAATCACAAAAAAAAATAATAATAATAAGAAACACAACATAACACAAATAATGTGTTTGATAAATCAAAATCTTAAAGCTTTGTTCGATAACTATTTTGTTTTTTTTATTTTTTGTTTTTCGTTTTTTGTTTTTAGTATTTGATTTTTCATACATGTTTGATAACTGTTTTTTTATTTTTTTATTTTAAAAATTAAAAATACTTTTGATAATTGTTTTTCTTTTTTTAAAAATCATTATTTATTGTTTTTCATATTTAATAACATTAAATTATTTATTGGTATCTTTTTTTATTACTATTTTAGCAAGGCTACTTTTTTTTTCTAGTTTTTAGAATTCATTTAATATTTTAAAAACATTTGTAAAAAAAAAATTAAAAAGAAAAATGCTATCAAACAAACGTGTTTAAGAAAAAAAGGTAAATTATAAATATAGCCCGTATGGTTTGAATAAAGTTTAAATTTAGTCCCTATAATTTCAAAAACTAAAATTTAATCTTTGAAGAAATTAGAATTTGGTCTCTATGCTTTTAAAAACTAAAATTTAGTCTTTAAAGTTTGGTAAAATTTAAAAAAAGTCTTTATCATTTCTAACGGTTAGCAAAATAAGTACATGAAAGTTAGTTATTCATGCGTCAATGATAACTTGGTAAATGAAGTGATTGATTGGACAAAAAAATTAGCATGAATAGCTCATTTTCACGTATATAATTCAGGGTGATTACAAACAATAAGGGCAACCGAAAAAGTCGGTGGCCTGACGGTTCTTTTGTTTGGTGGAAATTCATTTCAACACCATAGTCACGGGTTCGAACCCGAGAATCAGTATTTGGCTCTCATTTTTAAAACCGTAGGAACTATAAAAAGTTGAAAACAGAAAACGAAATGGTTATGTAACGGGCGGTGGTAGTTACCAAAATTTGCGATACAATTAGGGGTTGACCGAGAGGCTTGAGAATGCGAGAGAATAATCCGATAGTTGCGGTGCAGACTCCGAGCTGAAGGAGAAGAAGAGAAATAGGGAACTCCAAAGGGTTACTTCCAATGAAGACACTGGTGCTGCGCATTTGATCGGAGTCTATGCAGATCTTGGTGAGGTTCTTGAAGGCCGCAACGTCGCCGGCTTCCATTACGATCGAACCCATTTTCGACTTTATAAACTTCAAACTTCAAATGGAAGAACAGTCAATTTCATTTTTAATTATTCAAAATAACTCTTTATTTCTAACTACTCATTTTTAATCATTTGTTTTTAACAAAATAAAATAATTTTTCATTTTAAATTTATATTTATTAATTTCTCTGTAAAAAACAGTTATATCCAAATGAGTTTTTGACCGTAATTCCTCCCTAAAGATAGTTATACCTAAATGAGCTTTTGGCTGTAATTTTTTCATAAAAATCTACAACTAACGAACTTTTACAAAAATGTCAATATCTACTTCTTAAAAACTAACTCCTCAATGCTTTAAAAAAAAAAAAAAAAACTAACTCTTCAAACTAACTCTTTATCGTAAACACCTACAAAATTTCATAATATAGTAATTGAAGTTTATGGTTAAGGTATATTTTGATTTTGATTTTATTTTTTGTGTAAGTATTTAGACCACAACTATATAGCCTTTATTTTCATAACTAAGAAGTTAAGATTTTTTTTTTTTTTTTTTTTTTTTGGTTGAATTGTCTGTTCCTTTATTTTTGTTGTTAAACTAAAAGTTAATTAATTGAAAATATGGGAAAATGATTGATGATCTCTTCCATCTCCAATATATTCTAATAAGAAATCTAATTAATATTAATATTATATAAATAAAAATAAAAATCTAACCGTTCAACTTAATCAACAAATTTATGGTTAAATATGTTTTAACCGACGCTGATTTTTTTTTTGGAAAATTACATTGAATAGTGCAATTTTACAAAATAATTACACAATTTAAAAATATTTAGTTTCGATAGTCAAATATATCATATAAATAATATTATCATATTGTATTATGTATTAGTTATTCAGTCTAAAAAATATTACTTCATACCGTATATTCGATTATGGTTGCTAAATTTTTTCAAATTTAACCGGTTTTGTAAATATTTTATCGATTTGGTCTATTCCTAAAAAAAAAAAAAAAAAAAAAAAAAAAGTGTGTTGTTACCCAATCTCTCTCTCTCCTCCATATATTTGTTAGAGCTTCCTGTGAATTGGTTTGCAGCAAATTGAACACAATTTTCAGAGCTCATAAAACTCTCCCATCAACTGTGTACCTGCAATTCAAATCCACCAAATAAATCTCAATTTCTCTATACCAATTCAAATCACTAAAAACCCAAAATAAAAATTTAAGAGAGGAAGCAATTACATGAGAGTTTTATGAGCTCTCAGTTTTTTCTTTTTCTTTTCTTTTTTTTTTTAATGTTCATTGATTGTTAGAATTTAAAAGAAGAGGCTATATTACATTTTATTCTATTTTGGCATTGGTGAGAAAATTAGGGGAGAAAATGGGATTTGATTGTGAATTTGTGATGATGGAAATTGTGTGGTTGCTTAATTAAAGTCTCACACTTCCCTTTTCTCTTGGAAGCCCTTACCACCCATCAATTCAATTGCAAGATCCCAAACCCATTAAAATTTTTAAATTAAAGCCTAAATATGGAGGAGAGAGAAAGAGAGTAAGGACTGAGAACAAGTATTTAGTTTATTTCATTCTAAAATTATAAATAACCAAAATTAGACATTTAAATCTGGTTGATCTTTTGTTTTAATGCTAAGCAAATTTCAAAAACAAACCTTTTTTTTTTTTTTTTTTTAGTTTTCAAATTCAGGTAAATGTAAGTATTCAAGCAACAAAAAAACATATGATAAGATGATGTAGTTAATTTAAAAAACTAAAAAATAAAAACAAAATAGTTATCAAATGAAAAGTAAGGAAACTTTAATTTTTGATCGGACAAACCAAAATGATATTTTACCTCAAAAAGTAATTTACAATGGACTACTCAAAAGGGTAAATTATTATCCATTAATATGTTAACTATATGACATTCCATTTTAAACTTTAAAAACATCCAAATATCTATGCGAAAATTGCACAAACCACCTCTAAAATATAGTGATTGTAACAAGTACAATTACATCCAATTTAAGTAAACTTTAAAAGGTTAAAATTGTCATTTAAAAAAAATCGATCTATCTCCTTTACATTTTCTTCTTCCATCTCCATTTTTCACTCTCATTTACCCAAATTCATTTGAATAAATTTTAACCCTGAACTTGAAAAAAAGGGAATTAGCAAATGTGTGTTGTTCTACAATGGCTGCTTCTTCTCAATCAACATTGGCGTTGTATTGAGAAATGCTTGTTGTTCTCCACGGCCATGGTGATCGGATTTTTTATAGCATTTCATTAAAAAAATCTAACTGAAATGGTAATTACCTAATTTGAATTTGTCATGTTTAATTCTCAATTTACAAAATTCTAAAAAAAATCAAACGATTTTGCGATTGAATTTGAAGAACTCATTTCAAAGATTGGGATTGAGATAAAAACTAAGTTTAAATCTTGGAAATAAAAAAATGTATTCTACCCTTTCATTTCAGAGGTGTATTTTTAGACTTTTACTACAGAGTAGAGACTTTTGGGGTTAAAATATATGAAAACTTATTTGGAGAAAATGAGAGTAAAAAATGGAGATGGAAGAAGAAAATGTGAAGGAGATAGACAGATTTATTTTAAATGACAATTTAACCTTTCAAAATTTACTTAAATTGGACATAAGAAGTTAATTGCAACAATATTAAAATTTGAAGAGGAGAAGTAATTAATCAAATTAAAAGTTTAAGAATGTAATTGTTACAAACACCATATTTTCGGGGTGGTTTGTGCAATTTACCCAATATCTAATTATAATACTTAAAATAATTAAGTACACTTAAAATAATTAAATAAACAATACAATTAAAATTAGTCCCAAGTTCCAACGTTAAACCAAAAAAATATATTATTAAAAGACCAATTTTAGAATGATTTAAAAGTTAATGAACAAAAATAGATAAACTTTGACTTGTTTGGTTATAAACTAAAGTTCGGCCCTTGAAATCGATATTTAAAATCTCGAAAAAATAGAACTAGCACGTGACATAACAAATGTCATAAATCAAAATGGTATTAAACCTCCACACAAGAGACGTAATCACATGAATACTAATGCATAATTGGACATGAAGACAGAACTAGAACCCTTACTAATTTTTCAAACACAATCCAAATCAAAATTAGTAATAGATAATAATAACATTCGAAAATCCAACATAAGAAAAATAAGAGATCAGTATAAACCACCTAGAAATTGTTAGATATAATACAAAATTAGTTAAGAAACTGTTTTTTTTTTTAAGAAAAAGGGTCAACTGTAGATTTTTCAAAATGATTATTTAACATATATTCATGTAAATCATAATGATAAAAATCTTGATAATACATTTATAACTAAAGAAGAAAGTAGGGAGAGGGTCTGCAACATCAAAAACTAGAATAAGCAAAATCATGAGTAAACAAAACTTCTAAAACTCTCTGATGTAGAAGAAACCAAGAGCCAAAAATAATATAGTTAACAAGTCTCAAAAGGCATTTTTCTTTTTCATTAAACAAAAATCTGCAAGTTATATAAAAGGAGAACTAACTAAGACATTCTTTGAGCAGCCTCTTTGGCAAGAACTCTCTCCTTGGCTTTAGTTTTAGCCTGAGACTTGGAACCCATGATTCCTCCTCCCCATTTCTTCCTGTACTCCTCGTACTTGTCGTTGAAATTTGCCTAAAAAGCAACATCACAGATGAGCTAATCAGAACTAATCTTAGCTACGTCTACAGTTTATATATATCGTTCACCTTAATCACAACTTATCTTAGCTAGGTATAGAGTTTATGCATGTAATTCGCATTAATCAGAACTAAAACTAATGTGAGCTAGGTCTTAGAGTCAATGTATGTAATTCGCCTTTTCTTTTTCTTTTTTTTTGAAATAAGAGTAACCACGCCCGTCCCTAAACCAGGTACCAAGAGACATTGAAGAAATTGAGACACAAGTGTCTACAAATTAATATCACAAGTGAGTCTCAAACCTAGGAGCTTGGGGGGACCTTATTCGGAACTAAACTTTGATAGTCTAGAGTTTTTACATGTAATTCACCGTAATCAGAACTAATCTTAGCTAGGTCTAGAGTTTATATATGTAATTCACCTAAATCAGAATGATTCTTAGCTAGGTCTGGAGTTTATGTGTAATTCACCTTAATCACAACTGACCTTTAGCTAGGTCTAGTGTTTATGCATGTAATTCGGCCTTCATCAGAACTGATGTGAACTAGGTCGATAGTTTATGTATGTAATTCACCTTATTCAGAACTAAACTTAGATAGGACTAGAGTTTTTATATGTAATTCACCTCAATCAGAACTAATCTTAGCTATGTCTACAGTTTATATATGTAATTTACCTAAATCAGAACGATTCTTAGCTAGGTCTAGAGTTTATATATGTAATTCACCTTAATAGCTTCAAGGATCCTGCTGAACTCCAACTTATCTTCATTCTTAACAGTCGTCAAGCACAAAACCGATGCAGTTTTTTGATGGACGACCTATTATGAAGAAAAAAAATGCAATCATTTAGGATTCAAATGATTAGAAAATGATGGAGCTTGCAACAAATGAAGAGTCATAGTTACCGCTCCCAATCGTGCTTTTCCCTTGACGATGCAGTATGGAATTTCCATCTTCCTGCAGAGAGCTGGGAGCCAAACAACCAACTCGATCGGATCAACATCATGGGCAATCACAACCAGCTGAGCCTTGTTCTGAAAAGGAAGTTAATTTCATGAGTATATTAGAATCCAGACAGTATATATCAGTTGAATGAAGTAAAACTTCAAATGCATAGAATAAAATAACACCTGCTCAATAAGATAGGTGACATGGTTGAGACCGTATTTAACAACAATAGGTTTCTTTGCTTCGTGTGGCTTGCCTTCAGCTTCTTCTTGAGCTCTCTTAATAAGACGCTCCCTTTTCTGGGCTTTGTCTTCTGGCCTATACTTCAAAAGCATCTTGAACAAGTTTGTTGCTGCAAATACAAGGTGGATATTAGCTTAACTTAAGGAAAAAAGGTATATACTTAAAACCCAACAAAATCAATACACAATGCAGACAAGAAACATTTCTTGGAATCAGATAAGAAACCACTACTAACTCAATTGACTAAAGAGAATGATCAGAAAAATCAATTTTAAAGAAAAATATGAAAATTGAAGGCATGTTCATCTGAAATCTAGATCCACTGAGACTGAAGTTTATGACCCAGTGATAAAAACTTAAAAAATATATTTTCAAGCTCAAGAAAAAGACAATGGCTCAAAATATCAAAAGTGAACCATCTAAAACTATTAAAAAACTATAGAACAATGAAGATTTTAAAACCTAGTTCAATAAAATTACTAGACTGACTAATTAATGACTCTAGAAGAGGGCTTTATATGATCCCACATTGAAAACGGAATTACCAAGATTCTTGTCAAGGGTCTTTGTGAACTGATTCAATGCTGGTGGAACCTTTAACCTCTGCTTAAGGATCCTCTTCTTCCGCTGAATTTGAACAGCTTTCGGCCATTTGACAAACCGTGTCAAATCCCTCTTTGGTGGCAATGCCCCGCCAATTCCAAACTGCTTGGGACGCTTCTCGAAAAGTGGGTTCACCACCTTCTCCTGATAAAGCAGCGCACAAAATTGAATAAAAGAAGACAAAAAAACAAGAACATTAATAATAAAACATGAAACATGCTTCAAGGGAAAAATCACTTACTGGCTTCTTCTTTGACAAGGCTTTTCCAACAGCCTTCTTGGGTGCCTAGAAAAAATACAATAAATTGAGGTCAGACAATTACATTCCAGGCTGAGAAGCTAAAAAACTTCTAAAAGTCTTGAAAGAGAACAACCAAATATAGATTCTTATTGCTCCTATAGTCTATTAAATTAATAAAAGATAGCATACAAAAACAATAAAATTTCAGACTATCAATTTCTTCATATTTATATTGGTCTCAAGAGCATACACCAATCATATATTCAGTAAATTAGCAAACTTTTTCTAGAATAGATCAAAAATGGGATGTTTAGTGATGCCATCTATTTAATTAAATAACATCAATCATTTGATTTCATATCTTATTAGGGATAAACTTACAAGTGAATGCCATAGTATTAGTGATGAGGATTCATGAAAACATACTACAATTTTCTGCTACTTCACTTGATAAACAGTCAGTATAGAAGGTTCAATATAAACAACAACGCATTTGAGATCATATTCCAAGCAAAACTTCATTTATAAACAAAAAATTGATGGTGAAAAACGATTATACTCATTTAACCTAACATTTTTCGGTCAAATATCTAGTAGCAGTGCCAAGAACAAACACATCAAAATCAATCAACATAGTAAACAAAAACACATTCATTAATCGATTCGATTCCAAGATCTAAAAACAAGAAATCGAATCAAAATGCAATACGAAAATCAAACTAAATTCGTACCATTTTGGATGATCCTGGTTGAGACGAGCCGTGAAAACTTGCTAAAGACCAGAGCGAGAGGAAGAATATTATTTATATATATATAAGCGCGGAACCAATAGAAGAGACGCTAGGGCAAATCAAAGACTGAAATGGGCTTATTTTATTTTGGGCTTTTCAGTTTAATGGGCTGGGCTGCTGAATGGAGAATGGTTGGACCTCGATTCTTTTTCTATTTTAAAAAATGAAAATAAATGTCTAAATCCCCATTTAATAACCAATTTATTTTTCTTTTTTTTGGTTTATGAAATTTAAGCCTATAACAATTAATTTACCTTATATATTATAAAAAAATAAAATACATTGTATAAAAATTTGAATAAGAATAAACTTATATTTAAAAAAAACAAAACAAAAAATCGAATAGTTATCAAACTGGATCTAAATTCGAGGATATGTTCATAATTTTTTTTTTTTAATTTTGTCAAAACTAAAATATTGGGAAGTGAGATAATACTTCATTTCCTAAAGTGCCCTATTTAAGTTTTCTTATATTAAAAAAAAACAAAATAACAAAATAAAAAACTAACTTCACAACCAATGAACCTTAATGATTTGCAAAAAAAAAAAAAAAAAAACATTGAATTCTTAATTTGAGCCATATAAATTCTTTTAATTTTATTATTATATATTTTAAGACATCTTCTCTCAATTATTTTAAATAAATATCTGAATATTTAAATATCATTATCACATCTTATATCACACAACAATTAATCGCAACCAAATATGTTTGTCTCACATGTCATCTTCCTTATAGGTACGATTTATTTCATATTCCTCCCAAATACAAATACGATATGATTTCATTTTTCATTGTTCACTACAAGTCGTGGAGATATTTTATTTTTTCACTCTCGACTATGTTTTCGTTCCAATGGTCATTGTTGGAAATGAAAATTGGAGGATTTGACGTAGTTGTGTTCTAGATCCCAACGGTCTATCTTAATCGCTTTTATTTGTCTTTTAATTTTACTTAGCCATTGTATCGAAGCAATATTAATTTATATTTTAGAGTTATTCAAAAGGTAAAGTGACACATTTTGTCAATGTAATCAGTAACAGAATGTGCTTAAAACGGGTTAGGGAAGTCAAATTGAAGGTGTATCCGATGAAAGAAAGACTTTTTAAAGTTTTTTCGTGTTGTTTGTTCGACTCTTCATCCTCAATTTCGTCATTACAATGAAATAACTTTCGAATAATTTATTTTTATTTTATTGAGTTATACCTGACCTAAAACTATAAATAATTCTGATTCAAAAAAAAAAAAAAAAACTATAAATAATTGAAGCAATTACAAAGAGGAAAAAAAAAATAAAAAAAAAAAATCAAATGATTGTTGAATTTATAATATATATATATATAAAAAAACATATAATCCATTTGAGATGGATATGGAGCTTCATTCCCATAATTTTCTTTTTCTTTTAGAAACAAACTGTACAACATTACAATTACAATTTGATGGCTTCCAAATTAGGTTAAACAAAAAGCTTCATCAAAAGGTAATCATCTTCTTCATCATCTTCATCTTCTTCATCTTCTTCATCTAATTCCCACACAAGTTTTCATCTCTTGCAGGCGGCCTGTAATTGAGCGGATTCAAACTGTAAATGCAAACGTTTTCCTCTCTCGATTTGATCGAGATCTCTCCCGACGTGGTTCTGTATCCCGGAACGTTGCACGACGGCGACGAACTCCCCATCAAGCTCGCCTGGCAGAACGACGCGATCGCCGACTTCTCCGCGCATTGGATTCCCTCCATCGAAGGTATTTCCAACTTGTAAACTCCGTATTTGTTCGTTGTTCTGTTCACTGAGAACGCTATCTGCTCCGCCGTCCGCGGCGTTTCTGCTTTCAATTTGCACTCGATTCGAACTTCTGCGCCTGGTTTTTTTTTCATGGAGAATTTGTTGGAGAGAAAAACAAGCTTAAAACCTAAAAGTAGCTTTTAAGCATATGAATAGGGGGGGGGGGATTCAAATGCTTCTTTAAGAGAGATGAAATCATTATACAGAAGTTGGAATCAAACAATCTTAGGTTCCGTTCGATAACCATTTTGGTTTTTTGAAATTTAAGCCTATCTTACCATATGTTTTCTCTTGCTTGGATATCTATATCTCACCTATATTTGTAGAAACTAAACCAAAATTCGGAAACAAAAAAAGCAGCTTTCAAAAGTTTGTTTTTGTTTTTGAAAGTTGATTAGTATTCACCTACTTTCTTAAAGAAATATGGATATATTGTAGGAAATATGAAACACATTGTAGGAAATTTAAGTGGAAATAGGTTTAAATTTAAGAAATGAAACGGTTTCAAAAATCAAACAAGACCTTAATTTTCAAAATAACCGATGGGACCTAAAAAATCTCACTACAAACGCACAAAAACTCAACATGGCAGACTTTATTTTTTGGATATCCGTGGACCGTGACTACCGGCGTGCACCTCGACTAATGCCACGGGACATACCGTTTGACCCTACAACATTTTGGATGCCAAGGAAACTCGTAGGAAATTAATTCCTAGGTAAGTGGACGCCATGGATTAAACCTATCACCTTATGCACTTTAAGCCCTTATTTGACTAATTGAGCCGCTCCATGATGTTTTTGGCAGACATTGAAACTGAGCCATAATACCAAAGCTTTGAAGAAGGAAAAAGAAGTTCAATACAAATCCAAAATCAAAACCTTGAAGAAGAAGATTAAAGTCTAAACAAAGGAGCAACATAACTACAAAATCAAAATCAGGGCTTAAACTTTAGCTTTGGCTTACATAGAATGAATTTCAGCTTACCTGGTAAGAAGTAACTGTGCTTGGAAAAGGTGTTGTTGGAGCAGGTGTCGCAATAAACAAGACCCATGACAGTAATCTGAGAGGATGTTCTTCTTGGATGGGAATGAGAAGCCTGAGTTTCCACCAGAAGGGAACTTGGAACCAAGAAAGCCAAGACAAAGAGTAGAATGAGATTCATGGCTAACTCTGGGAAGATAAGAGAGAAACCACTGTTTCTTTCTTCTTTATTTGAAAGAAGTGCCTATCTGATGTTCAATGCATATCAGGATTTGTAATGAAGGGTGGGAGGAGTAGTAATGTAAGTAACGAGCTTTATCAGCTCGCTGATAAGGACGACAACCCTTACCTGCTTTCCATATTATGATATTTTCCATTTTGGATAACCCTCATAAGTTTATTTTTTGTTTTACTAAAAGGCGTACCAATAGTGATATTTGTCTTTCTCTTAACTAATCAATGTGGAACAATTTTGTTTGTATCTCAACATGGGCAAGAGGATATCCGGGGGGAATGAGAATTAGGGGGAGAATAGGAAAGAGAATGATTATGGGGAAAGTGATTATTTGTGTTTGGGATGAAGAAAATGATTATTTGTGATGATTATGGAAGAAATAAAATAATGAGTATAATTAGAGTGAAAAATAGTGATATGATATATAAAAGTTGTTGTAGAGAAAATACAAAGTGAAAGTAGTTAGGAGGAGAATGAAAAAAATGATTTTGGAAAAACGCGATTATGGGTAGAATGATTCCCGGTGACCCAAACATGTGAAATCATCCCAATTTGTTCTTGGTGGCACAAACATATCCTAAGTGTTTGTGTAGGGATATAACTGAAAGCAAAGGAAGAAAAAAAAAGTAAAGGTCATTTACTATTTTCACAAGAAACAAAGACATGTGAAGGTTTTTTGTCTGTCTGCATGTGAACTTGATATGTAGGAAAGAGAAGAAAGTAGATTCCTTTTGGCAGATTTCTTGCTAATACTGCTGCTTGATTTGAGGGTCTAACCCAGCCACACTCTTTTAATAGAGCTACCCATTTCAAATTAAGAGCCAACCAACATTGTCTCGAGAAGATTTTCACCCATCTCCTCTATTATTTCTAGGTGTCAATTCCAAGTCTCTCTTTCGATGAAGAAAAAAAACATCTAATCTACAGGCAGCTAATTTGCCTCGAGTTTTCAAGCTTTGGTTTGGCGTCAATTACGGGGTTGTAGTCTTAGCCAACGTCTATGGAGCCAAGCAAGCATAACCAGGCAATGAACATCAAAAGATGGAGAAATCACCATTGAGGTTCAATGAAACAGTATTAGGCCTTCCTAACTTGTGATCATTTAGCAATTGCAGCAATCCCCAAAATCCAAAAGCCCAAAAACGTGGATAATTGGGAAAGAACACAGAGTGGTGGAGATTGAAAGCTGATTGAAGCATTGAATCTGAGCTACGAAAAAAGGACTACGCGGCTCGTGATGTGGTGTGGGGTTAGGAATGGTACACCAGATTTTGGACCCAGTACCTTTGTGCAGAAAAGTGATAGTAAATGGCGAATTGGTGCAAACTGAGCGGCTGAGAATGGTGGTTGGTCGAGCCAGATTGAGCAAAATAGGGCCCATAATGCTTATGCAATTTGCTCCCAGAGAACCCTTTTCTAGTTTTCAAGCCTTTGAAATTTGAAAAATGATATAGCAAGCAGGCTATTTGGTAGAAATTGAATACGTGGTGATGACTTATCTCATTGTGGCCGCTGTTCGATTCACCCGCTGACTCGCCCTTACGGTAAGATACTATAGAGTTTGTCTCGTACTCTCGAAAATATTTGACTCATAGTTTAATGATTTTTCTTTTTTTGATAACTGGGTATTGGAGTTTCACTCTAGTACATATCCAAAAGCATCCATGCCCATCTCAAGGTTTAGATTCAAAGATAACAATAGACTTTTACGAGGGAAATTGTACGGGATGAGTTTTTCTCCTAATGAAATTATAAATGTAGACAATTTTTGAAGTATTTATATTCATAGTCATTGACACGTTTTAATATTAGATTATAAGTACGGATGTGACCATACTAATTAATATCAATAACTTTTTTTTATATATATATAAGTGATCATATATGTAATTATTTTAATCTATCTTGCAAGTTTCATTTTTTATTATTAAGTTCATTCGTGGATTTCAAACTTAAGATCTACATAGTTTAATGAATTTTAGTAGCTGGAACTTGAAAGATCGTTTAGTTTCGAGTTACTGTTCTATGTGAAGCTAGTACATTTAATATCCTGAAATTAAATTTCTACTTTATTTTGCATAACTATTTATGTTTTGAATACCTTCTCAAAGTCAAAATTGTTGCCCTCCAAAGACTAGTCTAATGACAGAAAAAGATGAACTCATCTCATTGGATTGATCTTTTTTCAATTTTATTATGATTTTTTTTTTTTTAATTTTAGGTTTTTTTTTCCAGTTTATATGTTTTGAAGTGTTTTTAAATTTTCTATTTCTTAAAATCATCTGCCTTCACAGTTTAATCTAGTCTCATTGGTGTTATAGTAAAGTATATTCATATCAAATGAAATTACATTTTATGTCAAAATCAATTTATATTGTATCAATTAAAATTTTAAACTAATAATTATACTAATTTAAACATGAATTATGAGGATATAAATTTACAGTTTTGACTAACAAGAATTTTGCTCAAGATCTATGAATTGATATAACAAGAGTTTATAAATTCAAATCTTTAATCACAAAATGTTTTTGAATCACATTTTTTATTAAATTCTATTTAATAAACGTAGTTTACACCCATACAAACTTATATTTATGTCTTCTAAAAAAAAACTTATATTTATTTCAATTAATTAAATTCCTAACATTTCATAAATGATCGATTTCACGTTCGAAGTTAGTTGATACAAAATTATAACTTCCAAAATTCATCAAATTATTATCATTATATATATATATATATATATATATATATATATATATAAATTTTAGTTTCTTTGTAAAATCAAATGTAACAAATAGATATTGATACATTATAGGATCTCGAATTTCTAAAATTTATATTAACTAATGTGAGGTAGGTCAGACCCTGACGGTTGTTTTTGTTTTTCTACGGCAAACAACAGAAGAACTTGAATCAGAATCAAAAGAGCATATTTAAAACTACCACATTCCAAACACCAACCGCAGAAATTATAGCAGGTCGAATTCGGGCTAAACTCATAGATCTCAGGATCAAGCCGATCCCCATTTCTTTCGGTAAATATAATTATGAAACATTTGAAACAACCTACATTACATATTGAGACTACTACTGATTCTATAGATTCACATTCTATGGAACCATGTAATTATCAGGGATAAAAACTTTGTTATACAGTGATATTTTTCTCTTTTGCTACACAGTTTTGTTACCTCATTAGGCTGGCTGGCACTAGCCTTTGCAACACGAACATATGATTTTGTATCGACCTGCCTACGAACACGAACATACGGTTTTTCTTGGGGTCTCATCAACAAATTACATTATAGTATTTGCATAGGAACCAAAAACTGAATCAATCCACAAGGTCTTGCTATAATCTCTAACTTTAGTGATCAATGGAAAGGGAATCAAGGGGAAGCCAATGTGAAATAGGTATGCATCTGCAACACATATAATGGAAAGGGAATGTACAATTTTTCTTTCCACTTTGCTCAACAAAGAAAAATGTGGTAATCATTAAACTCTGGTAATGAGTTTAATCCATGGTGGCTAGCTATTTAGGAATTAATTTCCTACCTATTCATTAACATCCAAATGTTGAGGTGCGTAGAAGCTGGCTCGAATAGTCATGGTAGGGGTGTTCGTCGAGAATTGACCATAACCAATAATGGGTACTGCTGACTATGCTGCAAATGTGGCAACCATTGTAAAGTTTCACACAACAAATCCAGTGATAGAAAAAAAGCAGAACAGCAAAAGAAAGCCAATCTGCAACAATTTTCTCCTTAACCATGGCTATAGTTGAAGTTTGGGGATAATTTTAATAATATTTTTCTAAAAAAAATTAAAAAGTTAAACATTAAATTAAAGAATGTTTTCAAAATTTTGTGCTTTATGTTTTAAAACAATGGGCTTTTTCTGATCTTTCTCTAACCCAGGCCGAAATTTAAAATGGCATAAAAAAAATTCCGCAGCCAGGATTTGAACAATGGGATTTCAACATAAGAAATTTCCAGTTGTGCTACTGCGGATTCGTTGATGAGTTAGAGATTTGTATTAATTTATACATTTGACGCTCCAAATTGGCAGCGGAAATAAACAATACTGCGAAGTTGCAGATTAAGGGCATGTTTGCCCCATGGACAAATGAAGGAGTTGATTTGACTTGGCTTCTATTCCATGTTTGCCCCATGAACTTCCATAAGTTCATCCAACTCCTACCCAACTCCACGCGTGAGCCCCACATTTATATTTAAATATTAAAATATTAAAAAACTACTCAATATTTTTTTTTTTATTTAAACAAAAACTCCAACAATTCACTTTTCATCCCATCAAACATAACCTTATTATTAAAAAACTATTAAATATTCATTTTTTTATTTAAATAAAAACTTCAACCATTCTCTTTCCATCACATCAAACATAACTTTATCATTTCTTTCATTTCTCCCAAACATAAACTTATTTCACTTATCTTCTCTTCCCATCACAACTCAACCCAACCCAACTGATCATCTCAAAGCCAAACATGCCCTAAAGCAACTTACTAAAGCGTTTTGTTTTTTATTTTTATTTTTAAAATTTAAACTACAACAACTATTTGATCGATTGAGTTTTTTTACTATGATATCTACATTTTATTCCGTTTTTAAAAACCAAATTAAAATTAGAGAATTGAAAAAAGCAACTTTGAGACACCGTTTACTAACCATTTCGTTTTTTGTTTTTTGTTTTTGTTTTTAATATTTTAAAAATAAGTTTGTTTGATAACCAATTTTAGTTTTTGTTTTTAAAATTTTAAAATCATTTTTAAAATATTAAAAGAGTTATAAAAACTAAAAAAAAAAAAAAAGTAGCTTTTAAAATCAAGTTTTTATTTTATTTTTAAAAAGTATCAAATAATCAAGAATATATAGTAAAAAACTAAAAAAAAGCTAAGTAAAATGTGAAATTTGAAAACAAAAAACAATTATCAAACATATTTTTTGGGTTTAAGTTTTTAAAAAATGAGTTATCAAACATATACTATTTTTATTTTTCAAAATAAAAAACTCAAAACCAATAAAAAAAAAAAAATAGAAACAAAAAAAAGTGAAATGATTATCAAACGAGGTCTAACTGTTTTGTTTTGATTTTTTGAAATTTAGTTAAGATTCACTTCAAAGGAGATACAAAACTCTTTATAGAAAATTGGAGTCAAAATAAGTTTACTTTCAAAAATAAAAAATCAAATAATTATTAAATGCGACTTAAATTTTAAAAATACCTTTGAGATTGCTTGAATACACGTATTTGCAATCATCTTCCTCATTTTGTACTAAAAATATATACATATATAATCATCGAGGAATGAAGACATCTCCCCACCAAGAGTGTTTATATTTAGTTTAGTTTAACTTTAGTTTAAAAAAAAAACATTATAAATCAAGTTGAAATAATGATAGATAAAAAGAAACAAGACGAGCCTAACTGATTTGATAATAATATATT